>OX359190.1:130400-226400 GCA_947172415.1 Chondrosia reniformis | reverse complement strand
TTGGTGGAGTATTTGGGTCTGTATTTTCAGATTAGAGATGACTTTTGTAATCTTCACTCTACCGATGTGAGTGTTGCCTAGCAACAGTCTGCCCAAGTCAATTGTTAAGTGACTCTGTATGTAGTATGCAGACAATAAAGGATTTTGCGAAGACTTGACTGAAGGAAAATTCTCATTTCCAATTATACATGGAATTAGGGCCAACCCCAAGTCTCAGCAGCTAGTCAGTATCCTCCCCATCATCTAATATAGAGTAGGGTCCTCATCATCATCTAATATGGAGTAGGGTCCTCCCCATTTCCTTATATAGAATAGCGTCCTCCCCATCAGCTAATATGGAATAGGATCCTCCATTGCCTTATATAGAAGAATCTTCCCCACTGTTCTTTCCTTGACTACAAACCTGAAAGGTATATTACGACAAAAGACAACTGATTTGGATCTAAAGAAATATTTTGTCACATGTCTCCATCAAGTGAGTGCATTGAAATGAGATTGACATTATTGTGTTTCTAAGTGAGTGCATTGAAATGAGATTGACATTATTGTGTTTCTAAGTGAGTGCATTGAAATGAGATTGACATTATTGTGTTTCTAAGTGAGTGCATTGAAATGAGATCGACATTATTGTGTTTCTACTGTTGCTTCACTGCTACGCTTACAATCTTCCAATGTACTCCAATAACTCATTTATGTATATACCTTAATCCTCTGTTTAATCTACATATGGTTTCATTGCTATAGAGCGGATCATTCGAATACACTAAACAAGTTTTGACTAAACTAAAGCAACAGTAAGTGTTGTATATTTTGTTGCCATGGAAACCACAGGCTCTCCTCTTATCACACAGATCCCTAGATGAGATTGAGAAATTAGGGGGAAATCCCCATTTAGTTGCCATCATTTCGAAACTTTCTGAGGAACATTAATTTACAAGACTTTGTATATAGAAAACTGAGATTCTTCATGTTATATTAATTACAATGTTGATTAAAACACTTTTCATGCAAGATATCTATATAAGTCTTTGTTGTGTTCAGAGCGTGCCAAATACTCCTTTTCAATCAAAAGATCTATACATTTCTAAAGAGGATAGAAAGGGGTGGAGTCTATGTCAGAGATGGATAATTGCAGGGTTTTACCTTTATAGTGGGTACAGTAGGCGTGAATCTAGAAGACAATTGGGAAAGTACTTCTGCTATCAGTTGCTGATGTCGCAACTCTTTTCTCGTCTTCATTATTCTGACTATAGCTGCCTGAGGGTGGGGGGAGGGAATGGGAGGTCAAAGGTCAAAGGATTGCATGAGGGTGGGGGAGGAGAAGGGAATGGGAGGTCAAAGGTCAAGGGATTGCATGAGGGAGGGGAAGGGGAGGTCAAAGGTCAAGGGATTGCATGAGGGTGGGGAGGGGAAGGGATTGGGAGGTCAAAGGTCAAGGGATTGCCTGAGGGGTGGGGGAGGGGAAGGGAATGGGAGGTCAAAGGTCAAGGGATTGCCTGAGGGGTGGGGGAGGGGAAGGGAATGGGAGGTCAAAGGTCAAGGGATTGCATGCGGGTGGGGGAGGGGAAGGGAATGGGAGGTCAAAGGTCAAGGGATTGCCTGAGGGGTGGGGGAGGGGAAGGGAATGGGAGGTCAAAGGTCAAGGGATTGCATGCGGGTGGGGGAGGGGAAGGGAATGGGAGGTCAAAGGTCAAGGGATTGCATGCGGTTGGGGGAGGGGAAGGGAATGGGAGGTCAAAGGTCAAGGGATTGCCTGAGGGGTGGGGGAGGGGAAGGGAATGGGAGGTCAAAGGTCAAGGGATTGCATGCGGGTGGGGAGGGGAAGGGAATGGGAGGTCAAAGGTCAAGGGATTGCATGAGGGTGGGGGGAGGGGAAGGGAATGGGAGGTCAAAGGTCAAGGGATTGCATGAGGGTGGGGGAGGGGAAGGGAATGGGAGGTCAAAGGTCAAGGGATTGCCTGAGGGGTGGGGGAGGGGAAGGGAATGGGAGGTCAAAGGTCAAGGGATTGTATGAGGGGGCAGCTGGTACCTGTATAACAAGCTTCCTATCCTCCTCAACATTCTTGTGTGTCTCCTCCTGGTCCTTCTTGGACTCTGTCTTTAGAGGAATGTTTATGTTTACACGCAACTTTTTGCTACATAAACAGCAGATTAACAGCAGATAAACAGCAGATGGTGAAGGAACCTTATCATGAGGCCTTCTAATTGGTACTGCAGAACATGAGGTGTTGTAGACTAGTGTCTCAGATAATGGCATATTGTACATTGTAAGCCTTTCTTTACCAGACACAACAAAGTATGTTTAAGTCAACAACACTTATAACACATTATGGTAGCCATTTTCCTCCCAACTTTAAGAGATAAAATGGCCGCAATACTCTAGTGACTAGCATTACATACATACCTGGGAGAGGTGCTCTGCACCAGTAGAGTGAGACGACTTACCTTCGAAAGCTTTGGTTGAGTAGCACAACTGAATTGGGTTGCGGATCATCTCGCTCACACGTCTGCACAAAGGTCATGTGATTTTGCTTTCAAGTCATGTGATCATACCATGGGTCATGTGACATGTCATGTGATCATACCATGGGTCATGTGATACGTCATGTGATCATACCATGGGTCATGTAACACTTACTAATAACTTAGTTTTGAGAAGAAGTTGTAATACTTGATCAAAAATATCTTGTCTTATCTGTGTTGCCTGCAGAAGGTAGTCTACAGTGTGAGATGTCTCCTTGTTGAACTGCAGCAATATCGCAATCTGGTAGGTAGACGCCTACACAGAGTATACAAGATTTTACTGACTTGATATACAAGGTTTTACTGGCTTGATATACAAGGTTTACTGAAGCATACCTGAAGAGTATGTCTACTTTTAAAACAGTTTGCAATAACTTCACCCTGGTAGGAGGAGAGGGGGAGGTAGAGGAGGGGAGGGAGGTTATAAAAAGTTTAGATGAGAATTAATGAGATGCGACCAACTTTGGACATGTTGTATAACCACGTCAGCTTCCTTCCTTCATGTTGACTTTTGTAGAACTGAGTGAACCTCTCTTGCGCTCTCTCCAACTACAGTTGCATGGGGTGAGAATACAGTGATGTTATCATGCAGGGGGCGGGGTTAGTGTGACATCATCATGTAGGGGGCGGGGTTAGAGTGACATCATGTGGTGGAACTCACCTCTGGTGGAAGGAGGAAGAGAGATCCGGGAGTGAAAGGCCACGAACCAGAGCTCAGAATTTGGACACTGAATTCCACTTCCATTCCTGATCTACCAAGTTGGTCTTTGAACCGGCTATTTAGGTCTCTACTGACACTCATATCTTGAAACATTCTCAGCAATTTAGAAGTGTACTCATAACCACAAGCTTGCTACAGATACATGGATGGGTGGGTGGATGGATGGATGGCTGGGTGGATGGGTGGATGGATGGGTGGGTGGATGGGTGGATGAGTGGATGGATGGCAGATAAATACCTTTAGTTTTGAAATCATACTGGCTTCTGCATCATCAGAAGCGGATGTTAAGTTAACTAGTCTTTTTGCTAGCATTTTAGAGTAAAACTTTTGAAAGACATCTTTATCTTCGATATACTTGAAGATCACCATCTATCCACAACGAGGTTACCATAGAAACAGCCACAATTGTCATCTTTAAAACTTGTAACTCACGACAGCTTGTAACGCTTCCTCCATCTCAGCTTCGTCCGGGTTCTTTGCACTCTTCTTCAGGAGACCGTCGCAGTAGCGAGCCAGCAGCTCTGGAGACTTGCTGGACCCTCGGGAGAACTTGGTCACTGCATTCATGTTTGTAAACTTGGTACATGCCTACAAGTGAGATAGAGAGCAGTTACCATGGTAACATGAGAGGGGAAGGCCCCAGTATATTTGTATTATATGTAGATATTATACGTACATTATCCAAAGCAGTGACAAAGAGGGGTTTTCCCTCAAAGTTGTCTGTCACTAAATTGTGATACTGTCTGTGAACACTTAAAAGAGCATCGACATACACCTTTGGATCCTAAGAGGGAGAGAGGGGAGGAGTGATGGGAGGGATGGGAGGAGTGATGGGAGGGGTGAGGGGAGAGGAGGAGGGATGGGGAGAGAGGGGTGGAAATGCGTATATCTAATACAACGTATGTTCCTACATTAGTTGCTGCATCTTTGTTTTTCTCCAGTGCTAACCATCCCTGGTTCAACACGTGGACCTCAAATATCTCTTTCATCTGCACAAGACCATCCGGCAGACGTGACACTAAACTATACATCCTCCCTATGTCCTCATCGCGATGGTCCTTCAATAACAGTTCAAATTCCTTATAAAACTGCTGCAAGTAGTTTTGTATCAGCACCTCCTCGCACTTCCTAGCAAGCTAGCACCAATGGAACATACAGTAACAGACACTCCTCCACACACTGTCACTCTAACACTCACTGGGTCCTGTGTGGTCTCGTGCAGGTAGACCTGGACCCTTCGCTGCTCTTCCTGAAGGCGTCCCTCCACCTTTTTAATGTACTCTGTGACCGGGTTCTTCTCCAGGAAGACAGCGCTCTCAGTTATGTAGTATCTCTCCGTCTCCCTCAGAAATGTCTCCTCAAACTGCTCTCGGTACACTTGCAGCTGCGGTCCCTTTGCGTTGGGCTGGTCCACCTGGACACCCAATTCAACTGCACAAGAATAAAGACATCTGTGACACACTTTAGAAATAATTAAAATAAAATAGAGAAATATAGGAAGATCTATAAATATTTAGACATAGGTACAAGTAACAGTCACAACATCCATATAAGGTAAGCTGTACCCATAGCTACGTATACTACTATACACTCACCGTAGCTATATACTACTATACACTCACCGTAGCTATATACTACTATACACTCACCGTAGCTATATACTACTATACACTCACCGTAGCTATATACTGATATACACTCACCGTAGCTATATACTGATATACACTCACCGTAGCTATATACTGATATACACTCACCGTAGCTATATACTACTATACACTCACCGTAGCTATATACTGATATACACTCACCGTAGCTATATACTGATATACACTCACCGTAGCTATCTATAAGACCTCGAATGAGTCCAGTGTTGACTGTTTCTCCGTTTCTCTCTTGACCAATTAGATTCAGAACGGCTGAAGTGACCGTCTCATTTAGTTCACTAAACACAACTTCTCTCCAAATCACAAGAGCCAACTAAATTACAAAAGAGAGAGTATACTGCCATATATGGTAATCAAACACATACTATATATATCAATCAATAGGCTCTTCTCCGACATTCAGGAGATGGCTAGAATATTGCATCTTGTAAGACGAAAGGAATATTATACTTATATAAAATGAACTATATTGTATCACTAGATGACTGCGTACAATATCGTCAACTTGAAGTGACTGGAAGTGTTACACAATCAAGTGTCTCTCTCTCAAGACCTGTCATACTCACTGTATAGACGTCACAAATGTCCTTCTTCCCCTCGTCCTGCTCCCGCTTGACCCAGTGTCTGTTGAGGTAGTTAAACATTCCGTTCAGCACTTTACAGGAGAAGCTGTAGTCCACCCAGTTGGTCACCCAAAAGTCCAACAACTCTTCACCTGATAATCCTGTACATTTCTGCATACAAACAGTGAGTTACCATTATTCATATTTATTAAGTTTATAAGACAATACTGGAAAGCAAGCAAAGCATGTGATGCAATTACACCCTTCGGTTACGCAATCCTTACCGCTAACAGAGGCTTTAGTGCCTTATCTCTCAGAAAGTGCTGCAGTTTCCTGTACAACTCTATTCCTACAAATTTGGTAGCATCTACAGCAATACAGACCAGCCCACTCACCCAAAGTCATGTGACTGTCATGTGACACGCCTACCTTGCGCCATCTGTCTAACATTTTTCCGGAACGGCGGGTCCTGACCAGTAGTGGGTACGCATGTACAATAATTATAAACTTCTCTACAAACAGTTAAGGGTCATCCAGAGGGATATATGTTACCATGGCAACAAGGAAATATGAGCGGATACGTATAGGAATGCATGTATTCCTTCTTTGTCATTGAGGTTTTGTCGAAAAAGACTTGTTTTAGTCCCTTCTCAATCTCTGGCCAGATACTGGCTAGCGTGGTCCCTTCGTTGCGGTGCCCCTGGTTCTTCCTACCAGCTAATTGGTGGGTCATCCTCTCACCTAAATGGACCACAAGAGATACGCTCTATCACACACTCAACTGGAGGTAGAACGTGGTTTATAGAAGCTCCTATTCGGTCTCCCACTTACTCTGCTTCTGAGAGTGGCTTGCGGAGTCGCTGGACAACAGACAAACTAACGTGACTCAGCAAACGAAAGACAAATTGCCGTTCCGACTTCAAATCCCCCAAAAACATATTTAGTTTCGAACATTTGATGAGAAAATGGAGGGCAAAAAAGGAGGTGGAAAGTTGTTGGCATTAATCGGAGACGAAGTAACGTAAAGTGACAATCTCACAGATGTAATAGCTGTTATGTGTCATATTATTGGGCGTAGGATACCTGTACGGGATTTCTACTCGGAGGAATAGGAGAGTTGAACGCGAAACGTCACCCAAACTTTCTGTTAGTCGATAAAGACACTCCTGTTGGCGAAATTGAGGAATCGTTTAACAGTTTTACTAACAGAGCAGACATCGCTATAGTCCTCATTAACCAACACGTAAGTACTCGTAATAATGTGTTGTATGCAAAAGACGCCATTTTCCTAGTACATTTTTAGCCAAAATAACAATATCATTATCAGAGATTTACTGTATCAGTTTTGAATTATTAAAGTCATCTTTATAAACCATACTTCAAGTTGGTTGTACTGTTGTAGATAGCAGAGATGATCCGTCACCTTTTGGATCGTTACGAGAAGCCCATTCCTTCAGTGTTGGAGATCCCATCCAAAGAGCACCCGTATGACCCCTCTAAAGACTCCATCCTACGGAGAGCAAAGGTCAGTTGTATACTGGTCCATCTTTCCACTTTAGAGTTATGTTGAAGAATTATTTTATGTTTCATTTTTATGTTTAAAGAGATGTTATATTCACTTTAGGGTATGTTTAATGCTGAAGACTTTAGATGAACATTTTATCTGAAATCACAACACTTGTGGTTGCACTGTATTTGTTTATCTCATTAATTTAATGGCTGCTATATTCTTGTAAAACATTTATATATCGAGCATCTTAACATTGTTGGATAAATTGTAAATGAAATCATTTAACAGTTTGCAAATAATTAACTAAAACTTTAAGTTTGTCCATTCAGTTCTTAAGATCCACTAAGGAAAAAAGTGAAAAAATTTGTAACACATGACAATACACTGTCTGTGTACAAACAATTGTTACTAGTTTACAAACACTATCTTTACAAACACAATGATGATTCATCTTTAGTCTTTGAGTGTCTAGAGATGCAAAACCAATCTTCATCTTTAGACTCTCAAAGATTCAAAATGAACCATCTCAAGGATAAGTGCTATTATAAGAAATCTCTATCACACAATACATACATATATATAACACAATCACTTGAGGCACCAGGAGAGACTTACACAATAATGTTGTTGATGGGAATATGGATGAGCTTGACAAAGAACCCGATGAACCCCATAATCAGAAATCCAACAGCAGTTGCAAAAGCTATCTTTTGGAACTCTACAGAGAAAAGTTACAATTTATTTATAATGAAATCACTGAACGTCAATATTTCTGATTTTTGGACAACTCTTCAGTTTAAAAGTCGCAAGATACGTACATTATCCGTGTAGGCAACTTATCAGTGTAGTACTATACTATAGTACCATTGATATAACTTTCTGATATATACATAAAACTCATTCTGGGCATATATAAATAGTATATTATATTTTAACCCTACTGATATTGCTGGACGCCATTCATCTAAACGTTAACGGTGCGCACACTTACTTAAAACTACAATAGCGCGGGCGTACCTTTAAGGTCGGGTTTGGTACATCGCTTGACCAGTCTAGCTGAATCCTTTACAAACTGTTTCAAAGGCTCGACGTATAGTAACACTTGATCCATTGTAAAGTCTCTATCGGTCGACCACTGTGAGGAAGAGTAAAACCCTGTTGGGATACAACACGTGAGTTATTGCGCAATCTCCGATGACTATCATTACAGAAAATGGCTGCCAAGAAAGCTACAGGTCATTTGCTGAGCAAGTTGAGGGACATCCTAAAGAGCAAAAAGTACTGCAATGACGTCATCAGTGCTTACATTATCCCAACAGCTGATGCGCATCAAGTGAGTTTGTAGCTCCACTCATGACATGTCTACCAGTGACTGCTCCGTGTCTCTAGAGCGAATATGTAGCGAGTTGTGACAAGAGAAGAGAATTTATTAGTGGATTCACAGGATCAGCTGGTACTGCCATGGTAACCCCTGACCACGCCCTCCTGTGGACAGATGGGCGGTACCACCTCCAAGCAGAGAGTCAAGTTGATGAGAACTGGACAGTTATGAAGTTTGGATTGCCAGATGTACCCAAATTGGAGGAATGGCTCTCAACGGTGAGAACAGTTGTCATGGCAACTGGTTACATGTTGTAATGCATATCTTGTGTATCAGTCCCTGGAGGCGGGGTCTGTGGTTGCCGTGGATCCCTTTGTGATATCCTCCACGTACTATGAGACAATTAGGGAGACATTGACTTGTAACAGTCTCGTTCTGGTACCAATCCAAACCAATTTGGTAGATTTAGTTTGGGAATCAGAAGGCGGATGCCCTCAAAGACCAGTGACTCCAATATTTGTCTTGCCAATGAAATACTCAGGTAAGACCCAATGAGGTGTATGTAGGTGTGTCTGTATGTGGGTGTGTCTGTATGTGGGTGTGTCTGTATGAGGGTGTGTCTGTATGTGGGTGTGTCTGTATGTGGGTGTGTCTGTATGTGGGTGTGTCTGTATGTGGGTGTGTCTTTATGTAGGTGTGTCTGTATGTGGGTGTGTCTGTATGTGGGTGTGTCTGTATGAGGGTGTGTCTGTATGAGGGTGTGTCTGTATGAGGGTGTGTCTGTATGAGGGTGTGTCTGTATGTGGGTGTGTCTGTATGTGGGTGTGTCTGTATGAGGGTGTGTCTGTATGTGGGTGTGTCTGTATGAGGGTGTGTCTCTACAGGAAGGGGCTGGGAGGACAAGGTAGCTGGTGTAAGAGAGAAGATGAAGGAAAAGAAAGCAAAAGGACTTGTAGTGACAGCATTGGATGAGATTGCCTGTATGACCAACTTGTGCACTGTGGTTGCTATGGTTACAGTGTGTATTTGGTATGCATAGGGTTGCTGAATTTGAGAGGTAAAGATGTCGAATTTAATCCAGTCTTCTTTTCATACATCATTGTAACACTGGACAACATACAGTAAGTAAATAAGTCTTTATATCACCTATAACATGCTCCCTCTCCCTCTCCCTTCCTACCTCCCTCTCCTTTCCTACCTCCCTCTTCCTTCCTACCTCCCTCTCCCTTCCTACCTCTCTCTCCCTCTCCCTCTCTTCTCCCTCTCCCTCTCCCTCTCCCTTTATGGATTAAAGGTTGTTTATTAATAAAGAAAAGTTGACAGAAGATGTGAAGAATCACTTGAAAGTTTCTGAAGATGGCGGAGTTTCCTTATTTGGATATGAAGAGATTGGAAAACATGTTCAAGAACTAGTAAAGAATCAGGCAGAAGGAAAGATTTGGGTCAGTTGCCATAGCAACAGTGTTATTAGAGAAGGGAGTTGCTCCTCTCTGTAATGTAATGTAATGTACCTATAACAAGTGGTATTGTCTGATGTGTGTAGATTGACAAAGTGTCCAGTCAAGCTTTAAGTGGACTAGTCCCAAAGGTGAGATGTCACCCCTGGGGGGAGGGGAGGGAGTGAGTTGTCACCCCTGGGGGGAGGGGAGGGGATGAGCTCTCATAGTATTGGGAGTATGTTCTGCCCATATAGACCCAACTGGTGAAGGAGATGAGTCCGATTCAGGAGATGAAAGCTGTCAAGAATGCTACAGAGATCCAGGGCATGAAGAATGCTCATGTGAGATAAGGAGACCTTTAATTGATTTCCCTCTGTGTCCCTTTGATCATTTCCTTTGATTTTTGGTAGATGCGAGATGCAGTGGCCCTTTGCCAGTACCTCTGCTGGCTGGAGGGGGAAGTCCCCAGGGGAACTGTGACAGAGATATCCGGTGCTGATAAGCTAGAAGGTTTTCGAAGGTACTTGACCTGACCTGTGAGATGTACTTGTTAATAAGTTAATAAGTTATGGTTGATCCAATTCTGTAGAGAAGCCAGTGAGTTTGTTGATCTTAGTTTTGCTACTATTTCATCATCTGGTCCTAATGGAGCTGTCATACATTATCGGTGAGTCCTCTAGATACAGCAGTAATAAGACACACCCACCAGCTCATAGGACACGCCCACCAGCTCATAGGACACGCCCACTGGCCCATAGGACACGCCCACCAGTTCTTAGGACACACCCACTAGCCCATAGGACACACCCACCAGCTCTTAGGACACGCCCACTGGCCCCTCCTCTTTCTCTCTGCAGTCCCACTCCTGCCACTGACCGTAAGCTCTGCTCCGATGAGATGTACCTGGTGGACTCGGGTGCTCAGTACTGGGACGGAACAACTGACGTGACTAGAACTGTACATTTTGGGTCACCAACACAGTTTCAAAGGGTAAAACCCTTCAATTATGAGCTGTGAGCTGTATGAACCCTGTGGTCTATACTGTCCCATATAGGAGTGCTTCACTCGAGTGCTGAAGGGTCACATTGCTCTGTCTACTGCCGTCTTCCCCAGCAAGACTGATGGTCATCGCATTGAAGTGCTGGCACGAGCCCCTCTATGGAGTGCAGGTCTGAACTACCTGCATGGCACAGGACATGGTGTCGGCCATTTTCTCAATGTGCATGAAGGTCCCTGTGGTATCAACTCTCGTCCATCTCGGGGACCACTCCTCGCTGGAATGTTCCTCTCGGACGGTCAGTATAACAGATGACTGACATCTGTATTGTCTAGCTTGTCTCCTCTTACTCTCACAGAGCCGGGTTACTATGACGACGGTAGCTTTGGTATCAGACACGAGAATGTGGTGCTCATTGAGGAGGCTGCAACTCCTCATCGCTACAAGAACGAGCAGTACCTCACAATGGAGCCCGTTACCATGGTACCCTACCAGCAGAAGATGATCCTGCCAGAGCTACTGACTCCTTTAGAAGTGAGTGAGAGAAGCAAGGATTGGAAGGGGTGTGGCTGGATGGGAAAGGGTATGGCTGGATGGGAAGGGGTGTGGCTGGATTGGAAGGGGTGTGGCTAGATTGGAAGGGGTGTGGCTGGATGGGAAGGGTGTGGCTGGGAGGAGAGGAGATGCAACCTGTTCTGTGTTGACAGTTTCTCTCTCTTTAGATTGAGTGGTTGAATGAGTACCACACAAAGTGTTGGGAGCAGTTGGGACCTCTACTGAGGGAGAAGGGGAACATGAAGGCCTACCAGTGGCTGCAGAGACAGACTAGACTGCTGGGCTGAATGGACACTGAATATATACTTCTTGCCACACTCCACATCTATACAATAAACTTAAAATTTGCAATATAGGAATTAGGAATTTTACTTTTCACTTCAAATTTATTATTAAATATCTATGTATATTGAAATGTAACATTAACTGTTTCTATGAAACATTACTTTATTTAACTCAATCATTTTATCATGTTGGTAAACATTGTACTGACACTTTCAGTGGGTGATAGGTTACCAAATAAGGAAATGGGGAGGAGCTTGTATTAAGTATCTTGCCACATTCCACTAATCATATTCATGATTAGTGACATATAACTACTGAACATTATTAGTGAAAGCAAACCAATGAATATGATTTGATATTATAGTTTGTAAATACACATATAAATCAACTATTAATAATTTCTAAAAATTTAATAAAGCAATAATTTCACAGTTTAAGTTGTTTCCATGGCAACCTAGTCCTAACTCTCCATTCTGTATAACTCAAACTATTTCTATGAAACATCTTATTTAATTTTTTGTCCGTTTTATTAATTTGTCCATTTTCAATTGAATGAAGTGTACATACTTAGCACTTGATTATGAATTGAACTTTAAATTGAAACTGAATAAATCATTGTACAACTAATAATTTAATAATTTCTATAAATTTGTAAAATGTTCACAGTTAACAAACTTGTTCTCTAAAGTTCTCAAAGTACTACTACTCTACTGTTATTAAGATCTGCTATGTAAATGAGTCCATCACTATCAACTGCTACACCACGAGGACGATTCAATCCAATATCAGTCACTTCATGGACACACTGTCCATCTTGTGTGAAGATGCTGAGCTTATTAGCACTATATGAAGCTACCACTATATGTCCATCACTTGTGACTGCTATACCTTGTGGACCCTTCACAATGCCATTACCAAACTGTCTAATAAACTGACCATTCTGCTGAAACACTTGAATGCGATGATTACTATCTGTGACATGCACCAAATCATCAGGTGTTATGAGAATGAAATTTGGGCAATGAAACTCTCCTTCAGCTTTACCCTCGTGACCAAACCTGTACAGGAATGCACCTTCTTCTGTAAACACAGAAACACAATGACCTCCACACTCTACTACAAATATATGTCCCTCCTTGTTAACTGCCAAACCACATGGATTACTAAGTTGACCTTGATCTTCACCTTTTCCTCCAAACTGCCTTACAAATTCACCAGCTGCTGTGTAGATACTGATGTAGCCATTATTATTGTCACTAACTATCACATTCCCTGTTCTACTTAGTGCTATTCCAAACAACCAACCACCATTCTTGACTTTGAAGCTTCTTATAACTTGACCTTGTCTGTTTAGGATAGTCACTTGTCCTCTGACATCTGAACAGTATAGCAAACCATCCGGACCTACTGCAACACCGTAATACAGAGAACCTAATGGATGCTTGAACTCCTGCTTGACTGCAGTAATTACGCTACCACCAACTACCTTCACCTCTACTGGACTGCCTGCTACATCATGTCCTCCAACAGTCACACTCAGATGGCACTTCTCTGATGGAACACTTGCAAACTGCACCTCATATGTGCCATCTCTCATGTCTGCTACTTTACCAAACACAGGAACACCTGCTGTCACAGGACAAAGGACAGCCAACACTTTATCTCCTCCTCTGCACTCATTGCCTCTCTCGTCTCTTGTCATCACCTTAAATTGCAAAGGAGGTTTCTTTATCCAAGGTCTCATTCTGCAGGTAATGACGTCATCCTTCACTTTCACTCCTTCCATAGTGCAGTTTGGTGGATGGGGACCGTGATGGATGCTTCCAAGTGATGAAATGTACTTTTCCACTTCTTCTCGATCACAGCTCTTCAGACCAACAGAAGGTTGGATGAAGGCTCTTGGCATTGAGATACTCCTGCTGAGAGATGACATGCGACTGACAATCTTCTTTGTCACTGATAACTGCTCTTCTGTTGTTCCATTCAAACTCATCTCTTCTGACAGGCAATGGAATGCATCAAGCTTCTTCAGACTGACCTTCAATTCTCTCTCGCGTCTCTCAAGTTCTCTTCTTCCCTTGTCTTCTGCTTCCCTCACTTCAGCAGCAAGACCATCACAGCGGGCTGTCACCATGGCAAACAGATGCTCCTTCATTCCAGCAATCTCTCCCAACGCATTCTCAGACTGCTGTTGGAGACTAGCTTTGCTGTCCTGCACTTCTTGGAGAGCAGATCTGATTGCCTTCCTTTGAGTCCTCACGGATGAAAGGCACTGCGTCAGAGTGGTCTTGTTGGACTCTCCCAGCTTATCGTCAATGTACGACACTTTGTGGGAACGATGTGGTTCGATAGAAGAGCAAATGTGACAAATCATTTCTTCACAAGTGTGACAGTAAAGTTTGCAATTCTCTTTGTGTTTCGAGCATTTGAACAAATCCTCTTTCTTACCGCCTTGCTCAAACACTCTTTGCAACGGCTTCATTTCGTGTTTCTTGAAGACATTACGGGTTTTATGAAGATCGACGCATTCCTGGCAAACGAACGCATCACAGTTTGAGCAGAAACTTATGGCCGATCTCTCTTCTTGGTGTTCCTCCTGACAGATGACGCCTTCCTTCCGGTACTGGTTGTTCAAAGCCTTCCTCAGAGCGAACGGATGGTCAGAAAGATCCTTGAGAGACAAGGAGAACACTTCCTCGCAAATCTTGCAGGAGACGCTGCGATGGAGAATCTTCTCTCGACATTCTACCTTCTCGCACAAAGCTAACGAGTGGAGACACGGTAGACATTTCAACTCTTTTACTTTCTCTCCGCAACCGACACAAGAGAGACTGAGCTCGCTGGACTGAAGGAGTGGCACCGCTGGAAGCTCCGCCATTTGCAGACCTCGCCTAGTTGCTGTATTTGTTAATGTTTATTCTATCTGACTGTTTTTTGTCTAATTTTAGTAATCAGTTCAGTTGTTACTATTTTGGTACTTTATGGTTTATGTAGCAATCTATAGATCGATTTTAATTAAGTTTTATTGTTTATGTAGATCGATTTTATGATTTTTTTTGAGAGGATTATATGATTATATTGTGTTTTATAATTTACTTGATTTATTGCAACTGTTTCTAGTGGACCTTTTATGTACGTAGATTTGTATACCAATGGACATTCATTTGTGTTATTTAAGAATACTTTGAAGTTTAGAAGTTTACAATTAACTGAAGAATGAGTCTATTTACTGGTTTGTGATGTGATAATTGTCATGTGCTATGTGGAGCTGTTTGATATGAAACTGTCTACTTCTTGTTTGATCCGTTCTATTGAATGTTCCAGTCTCTCTTTGACAGTCGCATCAAGAGATTGATAGCGTTTGAGGTTTAGTTCAAGTTTTCCAGCTTTCAGACAACATGGAACAGAGATGGCCACATTGGAAGGGAAATCCCCCACATCATTGAGATACAGAGCTACTGAAAAGGTGTGGTCTGATGACCCCGCCTCCCAGCACTCTACAAATGTCACCAGTGCCACGCCCTCAGCCAGAGGTGGAGGAACACAAGTGTCTCCCTCGCCCACCGACCGCTGCTCCACCAGTTGAGGGAGCTCTGCGTTCAACCACTCTCCTTCAAACACACACTCCCTCAAAGGCCTGCTGAACCACTCTGGTCCAGTGATGGCACTCCTCTTGTAGCTGTGGACTACAACGGAGGAGAGGTCCAGTACCGCCTCCCTCCCTCTGGTACCGCCCCACACTGCCACGCCCCTCACATGGGAGGGGTTGATGGACAGCCTCTCTGCTATAATGGATGCAGCTTGCTGGCAGGTGAGGACGGCCGGAGCCACACACATGTCCACAGCTGGTGAGATTATAGAGACGCCCAACGCAGCAAAAGGACCTGTCACTATCACCTTCCTCGGTTTATCCTTCAGCGAGGACAATGCATCTTTATAGACTTTAAACACTTCTCCAGATTTCTGTAACAATTTCATTTCTTCATCAGTTCTACCTTCTTGACCTTTGCCCTCTAGATTCTCCTGACCTCTCCTCCATCTCCTCACTGCAGCTCTCAGCTGGACAGCCGACATGATCCAGCACAAATATGACATGTGCTCCTTCAAAGGCCTCTTGCACGTCTGAGCACACGTGCACTGACAGGACATGAGACAGTGCCAAGTCTTGCACCTCCATGGCTACGCCTCTTGCTATCTCCTCCTCCACTGGATCCTCACAGAGGAGACGTAGCTCCATCCCTCCTCTCCTCGAGTACACGTGAGAGGCGCACAAGAGAGAGGTGACGTGGTAGGCCAGGACGCTGGAGGCACTTGTGATACACACTACAGTTGGAGAGGCGCCCTCGGGAGAGGACGAGCGCTGCGCGTGTAGCTGTAGTGAGGCGGTGTTCTCCAAAGCGATCTCTCTCTCCTCTTCAGTTGAGGTCAGAGGGGACACGTTGTAGTAATGGCGCGCGTACTCTTCAAACTCTCTGGATCCTCCCAACAACAGACCCTTCCCTCCTCGGTCGATCAGTTCCCTCCATACGATGCACGGCCCGTCAAACTGCCAACCTCTCGCGCCGCAAATCTCCTTTAGCCAAACGCTCCAACAGGAAGCATCTTTCGGCAGTTTGTGCACTTTGAAATCTGGCAGATTGCACTGAAGAAAGTCTCCCAACATTTCTGCTCTCGAATATTCCGCACAGTCCGTCTTCCCGGCTATGACAAACTTGGCCATCTTATCGCAAGCCAGGCAACCAGTTTTAATGACATTCATTAGGTAATTAAGTATTCATTCGTTCTAATCAGTGCCCACTGTTAGTAGATTTCCCGCGGTCCTGAATGAAGATGATGTGATTGAATCGCTAACCATTGTCAAGAAATTAAACGATGGAGGAGAGACTAGTTAAGGGCGTCCTTCAGAGCAACACGACCGTCCGGTTGCAGGTTGCTGAAGAGCTCTTGACATTCCTGAGTGATCCCTCTTCGAGTCTAACTGGATTTGAAGATTTAGATCAGGTGGTAGAAGGGTTGGTGGCTTGGCTGGGGAGCAGTCATTTCAAGGTAACGAGAATGGGTCGCGTTGATGTACTAGAAAAGAGGTTTCTCCTTAGGACGCCATTTTAGACCTTCTTGTCTGCTGGAGTATTCTCCTTCAGGCAACAGATGTCAATTGAGTGTCTCGTAAATGACTTCATTGTAAAATCTTTTGAAGAATAAATACATTTTAAATAATAAAGACAAACTGCCAGTCTTAAATTAGTTTTAATCAGTGTACATCAAAATTAGCACTTTTATGTGATATTGTTTGCATATGAACATTGTCTCATGTCAGTTGGCAAGTAATTGTGTTATATGCTACAAGTTTAGAATTTCACTGGATACTGCAGTACTGTAGTGCACAGTGAATTATACTTGAAGGCATGCTATATGTAGCTATATAAATATTGGAGTTGTTGTGTATTCTCAGATCTGTAGCAGATCACTGACATCTGCATTGTCTAGCTTGTCTCCTCTTACTCTCACAGAGCCGGGTTACTATGACGACGGTAGCTTTGGTATCAGACACGAGAATGTGGTGCTGATTGAGGAGGCTGCAACTCCTCATCGCTACAAGAACGAGCAGTACCTCACAATGGAGACCGTTACCATGGTACCCTACCAGCAGAAGATGATTCTGCCAGAGCTACTGACTCCTTTAGAAGTGAGTGAGAGAAGCAAGGATAGGAAGGGGTGTGGCTGGATTGGAAGGGCTGTGGCTGGATTGGAAGGGGTGTGGCTGGATTGAAAGGGGTGTGGCTGGATGGGAAGGGGTGTGGCTGGATGGGAAGGGGTGTGGCTGGATGGGAAGGGGTGTGGCTGGATTGAAAGGGCTGTGGCTGGATTGGAAGGGGTGTGGCTGGATTGAAAGGGGTGTGGCTGGATGGGAAGGGGTGTGGCTGGATGGGAAGGGGTGTGGCCGGATTGGAAGGGGTGTGGCCGGATTGGAAGGGGTGTGGCTGGATGGGAAGGGGTGTGGCTGGATGGGAAGGGGTGTGGCTGGATGGGAAGGGGTGTGGCTGGATGGGAAGGGGTGTGGCTGGATGGGAAGGGGTGTGGCTGGATGGAAAGGGGTGTGGCTGGATTGGAAGGGGTGTGGTTGGATGGGAAGGGGTGTGACTGGGAGGAGAGGAGATGCAACCTGTTCTGTGTTGACAGTTTCTCTCTCTTTAGATTGAGTGGTTGAATGAGTACCACACAAAGTGTTGGGAGCAGGTAGGACCTCTACTGAGGGAGAAGGGGAACATGAAGGTCTACCAGTGGCTGCAGAACCAGACTAGACTGCTGGGCTGAATGGACACTGAATATATACTTCTTGCCACACTCCACATCTATACAGAATAACTTAAATTATTAGACTAAGTTCTATTAGACATCGATCTACAGTATAGAATTAAGCGTTTTAACTTTCACTTCAAATTTATTATAAGCAGAAATTGAATTGAATTAAAGTCAAATTTGTTCTTGTGAAATGAAACTTGCATCACCTATCTTACTATACTATAATTAATGAATAAACACTATAGTTTATAAATAAACATTTGGAAATGTAATTTGTTGAACTTTAAATTGAAACTGAATAAATCATTCCACAACACATCACAGTTAACAAACTTGTTCTCTAAAAGTTTTCAAAGTACTACTACTCTACTGTTATTACTATCTGCTATGTAAATGAGTCCATCACTATCAACTGCTACACCAGAAGGAGGATTCAATCCAATATCAGTCACTTCATGGACACACTGTCCATCTTGTGTGAAGATGCTGAACTTATTAGCATCATATGAAGTTACCACTATATGTCCATCACTTGTGACTGCTATACCTTCTGGACCCTGTACAATGCCATTACCAAACTGCCTAATAAACTGACCATTCTCCTGAAACACTTGAATGCGATGATTACCATCTGTGACATGCACCAAATCATCAGGTGTTATGAGAATGTAATTAGGGAAATTAAACTCTCCTTTAGCTTCACCAAATTGACCAATCCTGTACAGGAATGTACCTTCTTCTGTAAACACAGAAACACAATGACCTCTCTTCTCTGCCACAAATATATGTCCCTCCTTGTTAACTGCCACACCACATGGAAAACTAAGTTGACCTTGATCTTTACCTTCTCCTCCAAACTGCCTTACAAATTCACCAGCTGCTGTGTAGATACTGATGTAGCCATTAAAAATGTCACTAACTATCACATTCCCTGTTCTACTTAGTGCTATTCCATACAACCAACCACCATTCTTGACTTTGAAACTTCTTATAACTTGACCTTGTCTGTTGAGGATAGTCACTTGTCCACTGACATCTGAACAGTAAAGCAAACCATCCTGACCTACTGCAACACCCAAATACGGAAAACCTGATGGATGCTTGAACTCCTGCTTGACTGCAGTAATTACGCTACCACCAACTACCTTCACCTCTACTGGACTGCCTGCTACATCATGTCCTCCAACAGTCACACTCAGATGGCACTTCTCTGATGGAACACTTGCAAACTGCACCTCATATGTGCCATCTCTCATGTCTGCTACTTTACCAAACACAGGAACACCTGCTGTCACAGGACGAAGGACAGCCAACACTTTCTCTCCTCCTCTGCACTCATTGCCTCTCTCGTCTCTTGTTTTCACCTTCAACTGCAAAGGAGGTTTCTTGGCAAAGCTTCTGCAGGTAATGACGTTATCCTTCACTTCCACTCCTTCCATAGTGCAGTTTGGTGGATGGGGACCGTGATGGATGCCTCCAAGTGATGAGATGTACTTTTCCACTTCTTCTCGATCACAGCTCTTCAGACCAACAGAAGGTTGGATGGAGGCTCTTGGCATTGAGATACTGCTGCTGAGAGATGACATGCGACTGACAATCTTCTTTGTCACTGATAACTGCTCTTCTGTTGTTCCATTCAAACTCATATCTTCTGACAGGCAATGGAATGCATCAAGCTTCTTCAGACTGACCTTCAATTCTCTCTCACGTCTCTCAAGTTCTCTTCTTCCCTTGTCTTCTGCTTCCCTCACTTCAGCAGCAAGACCATCACAGCGGACTGTCACCATGGCAAACAGGTGCTCCTTCATTCCACCAATCTCTCCTAACGCATTCTCAGACTGCTGTTGGAGACTAGCTTTGCTGTCCTGCACTTCTTGGAGAGCAGATCTGATTGCCTTCCTTTGAGTCCTCACGGATGAAAGGCACTGCGTCAGAGTGGTCTTGTTGGACTCTCCCAGCTTATCGTCAATGTACGACACTTTGTGGGAACGATGTGGTTCGATAGAAGAGCAAATGTGACAAATCATTTCTTCACAAGTGTGACAGTAAAGTTCGCAATTCTTACTGTGTTTCGAGCATTTGAACAAATCCTCTTTCTTACCGCCTTGCTCAAACACTCCTTGCAACGGCTTCATTTCGTGTTTCTTTAAGAATTTACGCGTTTTATGATGATCGACGCATTCCTGGCAAATGAACGCATCACAGTTTGAACAGAAACTTACGGCCGATCTCTCTTCTTCGTGTTCCTCCTGACAGATGACGCCTTCCTTCCGGTACTGGTTGCTCAAAGCCTTCCTCAGAGCGAACGGATGATCAGAAAGATCTTTGAGAGACAAGGAGAACACTTCCTCGCAAATCTTGCAGGAGACGCTGCGATGGAGAATCTTCTCTCGACATTCTACCTTTTCGCACAAAGCTAACGAGTGGAGACACGGTAGACATTTCAACTCTTCTACTTTCTCTCCGCAACCGACACAAGAGAGACTAGGCTCGCTGGACTGAAGGGGTGGGACCGCTGGAAGCTCCGCCATTTGCAGACCTCGCCTAGTTGCTGTATTCGGTAAATGTTTACTCTATCTGTCTGTTGTTTGTCTAATTTTAGTAATCAGTTCAGTTGTTACTATTTTGGTACTTCATGGTTTATGTAGCATCTATGGGTCGATTTGTAGCTATTATACCAATGGACATTAATTAATTTCAACACATTTATTTAAGATTACGTTTGTATATTTAGCTATACCAATGGACATTAATTTCACTTGTAACACTTTTATTTAAGAATACTTTGAAGTTTAGAAGTTTACAATTAACTGAAGAATGAGTCTATTTACTAGTTTGTGATGTGATAATTATCATGTGCTATGTGGAGCTGTTTGATATGAAACTGTCTACTTCTCGTTTGATCCGTTCTATTGAATGTTCCAATCTCTCTTTGACAGTAGCATCAAGAGCTTGATAGTGTTTGAGGTTTAGTTCAAGTTTTCCATCTTTCAGACAACATGGAACAGAGATGGCCACATTGGAAGGGAAATCCCCCACATCATTGAGACACAGAGCTACTGAAAAGGTGTGGTCTGATGACCCCGCCTCCCAGCACTCTACAAATGTCACCAGTGCCACGCCCTCAGCCAGAGGTGGAGGAACACAAGTGTCTCCCTCGCCCACCGACCGCTGCTCCACCAGTTTAGGGAGCTCTGCCTTCAACCACTCTCCTTCAAACACACACTCCCTCAAAGGCCTGCTGAACCACTCTGGTCCAGTGATGGGGCTCCTCTTGTAGCTGTGGACTACAACGGAGGAGAGGTCCAGTACCGCCTCCCTCCCTCTGGTACCGCCCCACACTGCCACGCCCCTCACACGGGAGGGGTTGATGGACAGCCTCTCTGCTATAATGGATGCTGCTTGTTGGCAGGTGAGGACGGCCGGAGCCACACACATGTCCACAGCTGGTGAGATTATAGAGACGCCCAACGCAGCAAAAGGACCTGACACTATCACCTTCCTCGGTTTATCCTTCAGTGAGGACAATGCATCTTTATAGACTTTAAACACCTCTCCAGATTTCTGTAACAATTTCATTTTTTCATCAGTTCTACCTTCTTGACCTTTGCCCTCTAGATTCTCCTGACCTTTGCCCTCTGACCTCTCCTCCATCTCCTCACTGCAGCTCTCAGTTTGACAGCGGACATGATCCAGCACAAATATGACATGTGCTCCTTCAAAGGCCTCTTGCACGTCTGAGCACACGTGCACTGACAGGACGTGAGACAGTGCCAAGTCTTGCACCTCCATGGCTATGCCTCTCGCTATCTCCTCCTCCACTGGATCCTCACAGAGGAGACGTAGCTCCATCCCTCCTCTCCTCGAGTACACGTGAGAGGCGCACAAGAGAGAGGTGACGTGGTAGGCCAGGACGCTGGAGGCACTTGTGATACACACTACAGTTGGAGAGGCGCCCTCGGGAGAGGACGAGCGCTGCGCGTGTAGCTGTAGTGAGGCGGTGTTCTCCAAAGCGATCTCTCTCTCCTCTTCAGTTGAGGTCAGAGGGGACACGTTATAGTAATGGTGCGCGTACTCTTCAAACTCTCTGGATCCACCCAACAACAGACCCTCCCCTCCTCGGTCGATCAGTTCCCTCCATACGATGCACGGCCCGTCAAACTGCCAACCTCTCGCGCCGCAAATCTCCTTTAGCCAAACGCTCCATTCAGAAGCATCTTTCGGCAGTTTGTGCACTTTGAAATCTGGCAGATTGCACTGGAGAAAGTCTCCCAACATTTCTGCTCTCGAATATTCCTCACAGTCCGTCTTCCCGGCTATGACAAACTTGGCCATCTTATCGCAAGCCAGGCAACCAGTTTTAATGACATTCATTAGGTAATTAAGTATTCATTCGTTCTAATCAGTGCCCACTGTTAGTAGATTTCCCGCGGTCCTGAATGAAGATGATGTGATTGAATCGCTAACCATTGTCAAGAAATTAAACGATGGAGGAGAGACTAGTTAAGGGCGTCCTTCAAAGTAACACGACCGTCCGGTTGCAGGTTGCTGAAGAGCTCTTGGCATTCCTGAGTGATCCCTCTTCGAGTCTAACTGGATTTGAAGATTTAGATCAGGTGGTAGAAGGGTTGGTGGCTTGGCTGGGAAGCAGTCATTTCAAGGTAACGAGAATGGGTCGCGTTGATGTACTAGAAAAGAGGTTTCGCCTTAGGACGCCATTTTAGACCTTCTTGTCTGCTGGAGTATTCTCCTTAAGGCAACAGATGTCAATCGAGTGTCTCGTAAATGACTTCATTGTAAAATCTTTTGAAGAATATATACATTTTAAATGATAAAGACAAACTGCCAGTCTTAAATTAGTTTTAATCAGTGTACATCAAAATTAGCACTTTTATGTGACATTGTTTGCATATGAACATTGTCTCATGTCAGTTGGCAAGTAATTGTGTTATATGCTACAAGTTTAGAATTTCACTGGATACTGCAGTACTGTAGTGCACTGTGAAATATACTTGAAGGCTGTCTAGCTTGTCTCCTCTTACTCTCACAGAGCCGGGTTACTATGACGACGGTAGCTTTGGTATCAGACACGAGAATGTGGTGCTGATTGAGGAGGCTGCAACTCCTCATCGCTACAAGAACGAACAGTACCTCACAATGGAGCCCGTTACCATGGTACCCTACCAGCAGAAGATGATCCTGCCAGAGCTACTGACTCCTTTAGAAGTGAGTGAGAGAAGAAAGGATTTGAAGGGGTGTGGCCGGATGGGAATGGGTGTGGCTGAATGAGAAGGGGTGTGGTATGGATTGGAAGGGGTGTGGTATGGATTGGAAGGGGTGTGGCTGAATGGGAAGGGGTGTGGTATGGATTGGAAGGGGTGTGGTATGGATTGGAAGGGGTGTGGCTGAATGGGAAGGGGTGTGACTGGATGAGAAGGGGTGTGGCTGGATTGGAAGGGGTGTGGCCGGATGGGAAGGGGTGTGGCTGGATGGGAAGGGGTGTGGCTTGGAGGAGAGGAGAGGCAACCTGTTCTGTGTTGACAGTTTCTCTCTCTTTAGATTGAGTGGTTGAACGAGTACCACACAAAGTGTTGGGAGCAGGTGGGACCTCTACTGAGGGAGAAGGGGAACACGAAGGCCTACCAGTGGCTGCAGAACCAGACTAGACTGCTGGGCTGAATAGACACTTTCTTGCCACACTCCACATCTATACAATAAACTTAAAATTTGCAATATATGAATTTGCCATATAGGAATTTTACTTTTCAATTCACATTCAAATTCACATTTATTATTAAATTTCTGTCATAAATATCTATGTATATTGAAATGTAATATTAACTATTTCTATGAAACTTTACTTTATTTAACTCAATCATTTTATCATTTGTCTTTGTAAACATTGTACTGACACTTTCAGGTAGGTTATCAAATAAGGAAATGGGGAGGAGCTTGTATTAAGTATCTTGCCACATTCCACAAATCATATTCATACTTTTGAATATAATTTGTAACTACTGAACATTATTAGTGAAAGCAAACCAATGATTTGATATAAATACACATATGAATTGAAATCATTGAACAACTATTAATAATTTCTAAAAATTTAATAAATGCAATAATTTCAGTTTAAGTTGTTTCCATGTCAACCTAGTCCTAACTCTCCATTCTGTATAACTCAAACTATTTCTATGAAACATTTTATTTAATTTTTTGTCCGTTTTATTAATTAGTCCATTTTCAATTGAATGAAGTGTACATACTTAGCACTTGATTATGAATTGAACTTTAAATTGAAACTGAATAAATCATTGTACAACTAATAATTTTATAATTTCTATAAATTTGTAAAATGTTCACAGTTAACAAACTTGTTCTCTAAAAGTTCTCAAAGTACTACTACTCTACTGTTATTACTATCTGCTATGTAAATGAGTCCATCCCTATCAACTGCTACACCACGAGGACGATTCAATCCAATATCAGTCACTTCATGGACACACTGTCCATCTTGTGTGAAGATGCTGAGCTTATTAGCACTATATGAAGCTACCACTATATGTCCATCACTTGTGACTGCTATACCTTCTGGATACTTCACAATGCCATTACCAAACTGCCTAATAAACTGACCATTCTGCTGAAACACTTGAATGCGATTATTATTACCATCTGTGACATACACCAAATCATCAGGTGTTATGAGAATGTAACAAGGGTAATTAAACTCTCCTTCAGCTTTACCCTTGTGACCAAACCTGTACAGGAATGTACCTTTTTCTGTAAACACAGAAACACAATGACTTCCATACTCTACCACAAATATATGTCCCTCCTTGTTAACTGCCACACCATATGGATTACTAAGTTGACCTTGATCTTTACCTTTTCCTCCAAACTGCCTTACAAATTCACCAGCTGCTGTGTAGATACTGATGTAGCTGTTACTATAGTCACTAACTATTACTTTCCCTGTTCTACTTAGTGCTATTCCATACAATGAACCACCATTCTTGACTTTGAAGCTTCTTATAACTTGACCTTGTCTGTTTAGGATAGTCACTTGTCCTCGGTTACCTGAACAGTATAGCAAACCATCCGGACCTACTGCAACACCCAAATACACAGAATTTGATGGAAAACCCAAATACTGAGAACCTGATGGATGCTTGAACTCCTGCTTGACTGCAGTAATTACGCTACCACCAACTATCTTCACCTCTACTGGACTGCCTGCTACATCATGTCCTCCAACAGTCACACTCAGATGGCACTTCTCTGATGGAACACTCGCAAACTGCACCTCATATGTGCCATCTCTCATGTCTGCTACTTTACCAAACACAGGAACACCTGCTGTCACAGGACGAAGGACAGCCAACACTTTCTCTCCACCTCTGCACTCATTGCCTCTCTCATCTCTTGTCATAACCTTCAATTGCAAAGGAGGTTTCTTTATCCAAGGTCTTATTCTGCAGGTAATGACATTATCTTTCACTTCCACTCCTTCCATAGTGCAGTTTGGTGGATGGGGACTGTGATGGATGCTTCCAAGTGATGAGATGTACTTTTCCACTTCTTCTCGATCACAGCTCTTTAGACCAACAGAAGGTTGGATGGAGGCTCTTGGCATTGAGATACTGCTGCTGAGAGATGACATGCGACTGACAATCTTCTTTGTCACTGATAACTGCTCTTCTGTTGTTCCATTCAAATTCATCTCTTCTGACAGGCAATGGAATGCATCAAGCTTCTTCAGACTGACTTTCAATTCTCTCTCGCGTCTCTCAAGTTCTCTTCTTCCCTTGTCTTCTGCTTTCCTCACTTCAGCAGCAAGACCATCACAGCGGGCTGTCACCATGGCAAACAGATGCTCCTTCATTCCACCAATCTCTCCCAACGCATTCTCAGACTGCTGTTGGAGACTAGCTTTGCTGTCCTGCACTTCTTGGAGAGCAGATCTGATTGCCTTCCTTTGAGTCCTCACGGATGAAAGGCACTGCTTCAGAGTGGTCTTGTTGGACTCTCCCAGCTTATCGTCAATGTACGACACTTCATGAGAATGGTGAGGCTGGATCGATCGACAAATGTGACAAATCATTTCTTCACAAGTGTGACAGTAAAGTTTGCAATTCTCTTTGTGTTTGGAGCATTTGAACAAATCCTCTTTCTTTCCACCTTGCTCAAACACTCCTTGCAACGGCTTCATTTCGTGTTTCTTCAAGACTTTTCGAGTTTTATGATGATCAACGCATTCCTGGCAAATGAACACATCGCAAGTCGAGCAGAAACTTACGGCCGATCTCTCTTCTTGGTGTTCCTCCTGACAGATGACGCCTTCCTTCCGGTACTGGTTGCTCAAAGCCTTCCTCAGAGCGAACGGATGGTCAGAAAAATCCTTGAGAGACAAGGAGAACACTTCCTTGCAAATCTGGCAGGAGACGCTGCGATGGAGAATCTTCTCTCGACATTCTACCTTCTCGCACAAAGCTAACGAGTGGAGACACGGTAGACATTTCAACTCTTCTACTTTCTCTCCGCAACCGATACAAGAGAGACTAGGCTCGCTGGACTGAAGGGGTGGGACCGCTGGAAGCTCCGCCATTTGCAGACCTCGCCTAGTTGCTGTATTCGGTAAATGTTTATTCTATCTGTCTGTTGTTTGTCTAATTTTAGTAATCAGTTCAGTTGTTACTATTTTGGTACTTTATGGTTTATGTAGCAATCTATAGATCGATTCTAGTTTAGCTTTATTGTTTAGATTTTAGTATTTTGAATTTTTGTGTTAACTAAAATAAATATTAGACATTGCATGTTTTACTGTATATATATGTATCATAGTTCTTCGATCGATTGTAGTATATATGGTTTTGTATATTTAGCTATACCAATGGACATTCATTTGTGTTATTTAAGAATACTTTGAAGTTTACAAGTAACTGAAGAATGAGTCTATTTACTGGTTTGTGTTGTGATAATTGTCATGTGCTATGTGGAGCTGTTTGATATGAAACTGTCCACTTCTCGTTTGATCCGTTCTATTGAATGTTCCAGTCTCTCTTTGACAGTCGCATCAAGAGATTGATAGCGTTTGAGGTTTAGTTCAAGTTTTCCATCTTTCAGACAGCATGGAACAGAGATGGCCACATTGGAAGGGAAATCCCCACATCATTGAGACACAAAGCTACTGAAAAGGTGTGGTCTGATGACCCCGCCTCCCAGCACTCTACAAATGTCACCAGTGCCACGCCCTCAGCCAGAGGTGGAGGAACACAAGTGTCTCCCTCGCCCACCGACCGCTGCTCCACCAGTTGAGGGAGCTCTGCGTTCAACCACTCTCCTTCAAACACACACTCTCTCAAAGGCCTGCTGAACCACTCTGGTCCAGAGATGGCGCTCCTCTTGTAGCTGTGTACTACAACGGAGGAGAGATCCAGTACCGCCTCCCTCCCTCTGGTACCGCCCCACACTGCCACGCCCCTCACACGGGAGGGGTTGATGGACAGCCTCTCTGCTATAATGGATGCTACTTGCTGGCAGGTGAGGACGGCCGGAGCCACACACATGTCCACAGCTGGTGAGATTATAGAGATGCCCAACGCAGCAAAAGGACCTGACACTATCACCTTCCTCGGTTTATCCTTCAGTGAGGACAAGACATCTTTATAGACTTTAAACACTTCTCCAGATTTCTGTAACAATTTCATTTTTTCATCAGTTGTACCTTCTTGACCTTTGCCCTCTAGATTCTCTTGACCTTTGCCCTCTGACCTCTCCTCCATCTCCTCACTGCAGCTATCAGCTGGACAGCGGACATGATCCAGTACAAATATGACATGTGCTCCTTCAAAGGCCTCTTGCACGTCTGAGCACACGTGCACTGACAGGACGTGAGACAGTGCCAAATCTTGCACCTCCATGGCTACGCCTCTCGCTATCTCCTCCTCCACTGGATCCTCACAGAGGAGACGTAGCTCCATCCCTCCTCTCCTCGAGTACACGTGAGAGGCGCACAAGAGAGAGGTGACGTGGTAGGCCAGGACGCTGGAGGCACTTGTGATACACACTACAGTTGGAGAGGCGCCCTCGGGAGAGGACGAGCGCTGCGCGTGTAGCTGTAGTGAGGCGGTGTTCTCCAAAGCGATCTCTCTCTCCTCTTCAGTTGAGGTCAGAGGGGACACGTTGTAGTAATGGCGCGCGTACTCTTCAAACTCTCTGGATCCTCCCAACAACAGACCCTTCCCTCCTCGGTCAATCAGTTCCCTCCATACGATGCACGGCCCGTCAAACTGCCAACCTCTCGCGCCGCAAATCTCCTTTAGCCAAACGCTCCATTCCGAAGCATCTTTCGGCAGTTTGTGCACTTTGAAATCTGGCAGATTGCACTGGAGAAAGTCTCCCAACATTTCTGCTCTTGAATATTCCTCACAGTCCGTCTTCCCGGCTATAACAAACTTGGCCATCTTATCGCAAACCAGGCAACCAGTTGTAATGACATTCATTAGGTAATTAAGTATTCATTCGTTCTAATCAGTGCCCACTGTTAGTAGATTTCCCGCGGTCCTGAATGAAGATGATGTGATTGAATCGCTAACCATTGTCAAGAAATTAAACGATGGAGGAGAGACTAGTTAAGGGCGTCCTTCAGAGCAACACGACCGTCCGGTTGCAGGTTGCTGAAGAGCTCTTGACATTCCTGAGTGATCCCTCTTCGAGTCTAACTGGATTTGAAGATTTAGATCAGGTGGTAGAAGGGTTGGTAGCTTGGCTGGGGAGCAGTCATTTCAAGGTAACGAGAATGGGTCGCGTTGATGTACTAGAAAAGAGGTTTCTCCTTAGGACGCCATTTTAGACCTTCTTGTCTGCTGGAGTATTCTCCTTCAGGCAACAGATGTCAATTGAGCGTCTCATAAATGACTTCATTGTAAAATCTTTTGAAGAATATATACATTTTAAATGATAAAGACAAACTGCCAGTCTTAAATTAGTTTTAATCAGTGTACATCAAAATTAGCACTTTTATGTGACATTGTTTGCATACGAACATTGTCTCATGTCAGTTGGCAAGTAATTGTGTTATATGCTACAAGTTTAGAATTTCACTGGATACTGCAGTTCTGTAGTGCACACTTCTCAGATCTAACTCTGTTATGTAAGAATTTAAATGGATTCCTCTCGGACGGTTAGTATTCCAGATCACTGACATCTGCATTGTCTAGCTTGTCTCCTCTTACTCTCACAGAGCCGGGTTACTATGACGACGGTAGCTTTGGTATCAGACACGAGAATGTGGTGCTGATTGAGGAGGCTGCAACTCCTCATCGCTACAAGAACGAGCAGTACCTCACAATGGAGCCCGTTACCATGGTACCCTACCAGCAGAAGATGATCCTGCCAGAGTTACTGACTCCTTTAGAAGTGAGTGAGAGAAGCAAGGATTGGAAGGGGTGTGGCTGGATGGGAAGGGGTGTGGCTTGATGGGAAGGATTGGAAGGGCTGGATGGGAAGGGGTGTGGCTGGATTGGAAGGGGTGTAGCTGGATGGGAAGGGGTGTGGCTGGATTGGAAGGGGTGTAGCTGGATGGGAAGGGGTGTGGCTGGATGGGAGGGGGTGTGGCAGGATAGGAAGAGGTGTGGCTGGATAGGAAGAGGTGTGGCTGGATGAGAAGGGGTGTGGTTGGATGGGAGAGGGGTGTGGCTGGATTGGAAGGGGTGTGGCTGGATGGGAAGGGGTGTGGCTGGATGGGAAGGGGTGTGGCTGGGAGGAGAGGAGATGCAACCTGTTCTGTGTTGACAGTTTCTCTCTCTTTAGATTGAGTGGTTGAATGAGTACCACACAAAGTGTTGGGAGCAGGTGGGACCTCTACTGAGGGAGAAGGGGAACATGAAGGCCTACCAGTGGCTGCAGAACCAGACTAGACTGCTGGGCTGAATAGACACTGAATATATACTGAATATATACTTCTTGCCACACTTCACATCTATATATATAACTAAATTATTAGTTCTATTAGACAGATCTAGATAGAATTAGGCGTTTTAACTTTCACTTCAAATTTATTATAAGCAGAATTGAATTAAAGTCAAATTTGTACTTGTGAAATGAAACTTGCATCACCTATCTTACTATATTGAATACTATACTATATTAAAATTAATGAATAAACACTAGTTTATAAATAAACATTTGGAAATGTAATTTGTTAAACATTAAATTGAAACTGAATAAATCATTGTATAACTAATAATTCAATAATTTCTATAAATTTCTATAAACTGTTAATTACATAATTTTTATACTTAAAATTTGCAATATCATTGATCAATTAGAAATTTTCCATTTTCTGTTACGTTTCACTTCAAATTTATTAAAAGAAGAGATGACGCAGCTTAAAGTACCAAAGTTTTACTACGGTCGTCTAAACGAATTTATTTTATTTATTTTACATCAATATATAGCAACAATTCTGGCTTAAACTTAACATGAACGTATACAAATACGCTTTATCTAACCTTCGCTACAACTCGCTTATTCCGTAGCTCTTTCTCGTAGGAGAGCGTCGACTTGTCATAGCCGTACACGAAAGGGATGATCTTCTTTAGCAACGAGGCGGTGACGTTTTCGCAACGTCACAAGATCCACTAAATGTTTACGGAGCGACATACGAGAGGTGTTGGTGACGCACTAGAGAAACATCATAATACATCATCAGGTTGCGCAATCGTAACCTTGAATTCTTCATTATTATCTTGATTATTTTGCTCATTTAATTAAGTAAAACTTCGCCAGACGTTTCCTACCATGATATATGTTGGTTTCACAGTTATCTGAACAATTGAAAATTTTTATTAATATAACACATGGTTTGAATATAAATTTTCCATAGGTTTTCTATAGTCCTATGGCCTTTTATATGCAGACTTTGTCCTCCGTTTTCTAACAAACGGAGGCCTAAATAAGAAATCCTTTCTTTTAAAACGAGTTTTATATCTTATACTTTATGATGATATGCCCATTTTGTTTCTACATCCTTTCTTGGAGCCATATGAATTATTTAATTAATTACATTATTTATTTAGATTACCTTAGTATATTGTAACTTGCACTGTATATAACATTAACCGTTACTATTTAACTCAATCCTTTTATTAATTTGTCATTTTCAATTGAACAAAGTGTTTGTAAACATTGTACATGCTCTTTAAGTGGGTGGTAGGTTACCAAATAAGGAAATGGGGAGAAACTTATATATATCAACTATTTTTCTATAATACACTTCTTGCCTTCACTAACATATATATTGACATTAACAATTCTATGAAACATGTTATTTAATAAATTTATTATATACGTATTTAATTATATTTAATTGTCCTTTTTATTAATTTGTCCATTTTCAATTGAACAAATTGTACTGGCTCTTTGAGTGTTGGTAGGTTACCAAATAAGGTAAACAGTGTAATTTGTAAATAAACATGAATTTTAAATTGAAACTGAATAAATCATTGTATAACTAATCATTTAATAATTTCTATAAATTGTAAAATGTTCAGTTAACAAACTTGTTCTCTAAAAGTTCTCAAAGTACTACTACTCTACTGTTATCAAAATCTGCTATGTAAATAAGTCCATTACTATCAACTGCTACACCAACAGGACCATTCAATCCAATATCAGTCACTTCATGGACACAATGTCCATCTTGTGTGAAGATGCTGAGCTTATTAGCACTATATGAAGCGACCACTATATGTCCATCACTTGTGACTGCTATACCTTGTGGACCCTCCACAATGCCATTACCAAACTGCCTAATAAACTGACCATTCTGCTGAAACACTTGAATGTGATTATTATCACCATCTATGACATACACCAAATCATCAGGTGTTATGAAAATGTAACTTGGGCAATTAAACTCTCCTTCAGCTTTACCCTTGTGACCAAACCTGTACAGGAATGTACCTTCTTCTGTAAACACAGAAACACAATGACCTCCACACTCTGCCACAAATATATGTCCTTCCTTGTTAACTGCCAAACCACGTGGATTACTAAGTTGACCTTGATCTTTACCTCTTCCTCCAAACTGCCTTATAAATTCACCAGCTGCTGTGTAGATACTGATGTAGCCATTATCATGGTCACTAACTATCACATTCCCTGTTCTACTTAGTGCTATTCCAAACAATATAGCACTATTCTTGACTTTGAAGCTTCTTATAACTTGACCTTGTCTGTTTAGGATAGTCACTTGTCCACTGTTATCTGAACAGTATAGCAAACCATCCGGACCTACTGCAACATCCAAATACCCAGAACCTGATGGATGCTTGAACTCCTGCTTGACTGCAGTAATTACGCTACCACCAACTACCCTTACCTCTACTGGACTGCCTGCTACATCATGTCCTCCAACAGTCACACTCAGATGGCACTTCTCTGATGGAACACTCGCAAACTGCACCTCATATGTGCCATCTCTCATGTCTGCTACTTCACCAAACACAGGAACACCTGCTGTCACAGGACGAAGGACAGCCAACACTTTCTCTCCTCCTCTGCACTCATTGCCTCTCTCGTCTCGTGTCTTCACCTTAAAGTGAAGAGGTTTCTTTATCCAAGGTCTCATTCTGCAGGTAATGACGTTATCCTTAAATTCCACTCCCTCCATAGTGCAGTTTGGTGGATGGGGACTGTGATGGATGCTTCCAAGTGATGAGATGTACTTTTCCACTTCTTCTCGATCACAGCTCTTCAGACCAACAGGAGGTTGGATGGAGGCTCTTGGCATTGAGATACTGCTGCTGAGAGATGACATGCGACTGACAATCTTCTTTGTCACTGATAACTGCTCTTCTGTTGTTCCATTCAAACTCATCTCTTCTGACAGGCAATGGAATGCATCAAGCTTCTTCAGACTGACCTTCAATTCTCTCTCGCGTCTCTCAAGTTCTCTTCTTCCCTTGTCTTCTGCTTCCCTCACTTCAGCAGCAAGACCATCACAGCGGACTGTCACCATGGCAAACAGATTCTCCTTCATTCCAGCAATCTCTCCTAACGCATTCTCAGACTGCTGTTGAAGACTAGCTTTGCTGTCCTGCACTTCTTGGAGAGCAGATCTGATTGCCTTCCTTTGAGTCCTCACGGATGAAAGGCACTGCGTCAGAGTGGTCTTGTTCGACTCTCCCAGCTTATCGTCAATGTACGACACTTTGTGGGAACGATGCGGTTCGATAGAAGAGCAAATGTGACAAATCATTTCTTTACAAGTGTGACAGTAAAGTTCGCAATTCTTACTGTGTTTCGAGCATTTGAACAAATCCTCTTTCTTACCGCCTTGCTCAAACACTCTTTGCAACGGCTTCATTTCGTGTTTCTTGAAGACTTTTCGAGTTTTATGAAGATCGACGCATTCCTGGCAAATGAACGCATCGCAAGTCGAGCAGAAACTTACGGCCGATCTCTCTTCTTCGTGTTCCTCCTGACAGACGACGCCTTCCTTCCGGTACTGGTTGCTCAAAGCCTTCCTCAGAGCGAACGGATGGTCAGAAAGATCCTTGAGAGACAAGGAGAACACTTCCTCGCAAATCTGGCAGGAGACGCTGCGATGGAGAATCTTCTCTCGACATTCTACCTTTTCGCACAAAGCTAACGAGTGGAGACACGGTAGACATTTCAACTCTTCTACTTTCTCTCCGCAACCGACACAAGAGAGACTAGACTCGCTGGACTGAAGGGGTGGAACCGCTGGAAGCTCCGCCATTTGCAGACCTCGCCTAGTTGCTGTATTTGGTAAATGTTTATTCAATCTGTCCGTTGTTTGTCTAATTTTAGTAATCAGTTCAGTTGTTACTATTTTGGTACTTTATGGTTTATGTAGCAATCTATAGATCGATTTGTAGCTATATATTATATAGTGTATTTAGACTCAGCAATTTATTTTAATTTGTATTTAAGATTTCCTTCCAAAAAGGGGTTATCCCTTGATCTATGCATGTAGGATCGATTTTAGTACATGGTTTTGTATATTTAGCTATACCAATGGACATTCATAACATAATTTCACTTGTACCACTTTTATTTAAGAATACTTTGAAGTTTAGAAGTTTACAATTAACTGAAGAATGAGTCTATTTACTGGTTTGTGTTGTGATAATTGTCATGTGCTATGTGGAGCTGTTTGATATGAAACTGTCTACTTCTCGTTTGATCCATTCTATTGAATGTTCCAGTCTCTCTTTGACAGTAGCATCAAGAGCTTGATAGCGTTTGAGGTTTAGTTCAAGTTTTCCATCTTTCAGACAACATGGAACAGAGATGGCCACATTGGAAGGGAAATTCCCCACATCATTGAGACACAAAGCTACTGAAAAGGTGTGGTCTGATGACCCCGCCTCCCAGCACTCTACAAATGTCACCAGTACCACGCCCTCAGCCAGAGGTGGAGGAACACAAGTGTCTCCCTCGCCCACCGACCGCTGCTCCACCAGTTGAGGGAGCTCTGCGTTCAACCACTCTCCTTCAAACACACACTCTCTCAAAGGCCTGCTGAACCATTCTGGTCCAGTGATGGCGCTCCTCTTGTAGCTGTGGACTACAACGGAGGAGAGGTCCAGTACCGCCTCCCTCCCTCTGGTACCGCCCCACACTGCCACGCCCCTCACATGGGAGGGGTTGATGGACAGCCTCTCTGCTATAATGGATGCAGCTTGCTGGCAGGTGAGGACGGCCGGAGCCACACACATGTCCACAGCTGGTGAGATTATAGAGACACCCAACGCAGCAAAAGGACCTGTCACTATCACCTTCCTCGGTTTATCCTTCAGTGAGGACAAGACATCTTTATAGACTTTAAACACCTCTCCAGATTTCTGTAACAAGTTCATTTCTTCATCAGTTGTACCTTCTTGACCTTTGCTCTCTACATTCTCCTGACCTTTGCCCTCTACATTCTCCTGACCTTTGCCCTCTGACCTCTCCTCCATCTCCTCACTGCAGCTCTCAGCTGGACAGCGGACATGATCCAGTACAAATATGACATGTGCTCCTTCAAAGGCCTCTTGCACGTCTGAGCACAATTGCACTGACAGCACATGAGACAGTGCCAAGTCTTGCACCTCCATGGCTACGCCTCTCGCTATCTCCTCCTCCTCCACTGGATCCTCACAGAGGAGACGTAGCTCCATCCCTCCTATCCTTGAGTACACGTGAGAGATGCACAAGAGTACACTGTTTACAGTGTGTATTTGGTATGCATTGGGTTGCTGAACCAAATACTCTGTCCTTCATGTTCAGAAAGAAGCATTTGTATAAAAATTACACTAAGGGCCTTTGTCCAGTTAACAACTGCAAAGTAGTAATAATTGTAATATATTGTTTCACTTTTTGTTAAAAGTCACTCACTGTTCCAATTTGGTTAATATTGTACTCTTTGAGAACATTCTCGAATCCCCTCAGTGAATATGTTGTTAATGTTTGGTTGTACAGTTTCCATGACAACCATAAAATCTGTCATCTCTCATGTCTGTAGGTACTGCTGATGATGTGTTGAGTGAAAATTTTGTGGAGAACGAGACAGAAAGGTCTACTCTAAGAGTGGAGGAAGAGGAAGAGGAGGAGATGTTGAATTTAATCCTCTTTTCACACATCATTGTAACACTGGACAACATACAGTAAGGAAATAAGTCTTTGATTATATCACCTATAGCATGCTCCCTCTCCCTCTCCCTCTCCCTCCCTATCCTCCTCTCCCTCTCCCTTCCCCATTTATGGATTAAAGGTTGTTTATTAATAAAGAAAAGTTGACAGAAGATGTGAAGAATCACTTGAAAGTTTCTGAAGATGGTGGAGTTTCCTTATTTGGATATGAAGAGATTGGAAAACATGTTCAAGAAGTAGTAAAGAATCAGGCAGAAGGAAAGATTTGGGTCAGTTGCCATAGCAACAGTGTTATTAGGGAAGGGAGTTGCTCCTCTCTGTAATGTAATGTACGTACGTACTTATAACAAGTTGTGTTGTCTGATGTGTGTAGATTGACAAAGTGTCCAGTCAAGCTTTAAGTGGACTAGTCCCAAAGGTGAGTTGTCACCCCTGGGGGGAGGGGAGGGAGTGAGTTGTCACCCCTGGGGGGAGGGGAGGGAGTGAGTTGTCATAGTATTGGGAGTATGTTCTGACCATGTAGACCCAACTGGTGAAAGAGATGAGTCCGATTCAGGAGATGAAAGCTGTCAAGAATGCTACAGAGATCCAAGGCATGAGGAATGCACATGTGAGATAAGGAGACCTTTAATTGATTTCCCTCTGTCTCCCTTTGATCATTTCCTTTGATCTTTGGTAGATGCGAGATGCAGTGGCCCTTTGCCAGTACCTCTGCTGGCTGGAGGGGGAAGTCCCCAGGGGAGCTGTGACAGAGATATCCGGTGCTGATAAGCTAGAAGGTTTTCGAAGGTACTTGACCTGACCTGTGAGATGTACTTGTTAATAAGTTAATAAGTTATGGTTGATCCAATTCTGTAGACAAGCCAGTGAGTTTGTTGATCTTAGTTTTGCTACTATTTCATCATCTGGTCCTAATGGAGCTGTCATACATTATCGGTGAGTCCTCTAGATACAGCAGTAATAAGACACACCCATCAGCTCATAGGACACGCCCACCAGCTCTTCGGACACACCCACCAGCTCATAGGATACGCCCACCAGCTCATAGGACACACCCACCAGCTCTTAGGACACACCCACTGGCCCCTCCTCTTTCTCTCTGCAGTCCCACTCCTGCCACTGACCGTAAGCTCTGCTCCGATGAGATGTACCTGGTGGACTCGGGTGCTCAGTACTGGGATGGAACAACTGATGTGACTAGAACTGTACATTTTGGGTCACCAACACAGTTTCAAAGGGTAAAACCCTTCAATTATGAGCTGTGAGCTGTATGAGCCCTGTGGTCTATACTGTCCCATATAGGAGTGCTTCACTCGAGTGCTAAAGGGTCACATTGCTCTGTCTACTGCCGTCTTCCCCAGCAAGACTGATGGCCATCGCATTGAAGTGCTGGCACGAGCTCCTCTATGGAGTGCAGGTCTGAACTACCTGCATGGCACAGGACATGGTGTCGGCCATTTTCTCAATGTGCATGAAGGTCCCTGTGGTATCAACTCTCGTCCATCCCGGGGACCACTCCTTGCTGGAATGTTCCTCTCAGACGGTCGGTATAACAGATCACTGACATCTGCATTGTCTAGCTTGTCTCCTCTTACTCTCACAGAGCCGGGTTACTATGACGACGGTAGCTTTGGTATCAGACACGAGAATGTGGTGCTGATTGAGGAGGCTGCAACTCCTCATCGCTACAAGAATGAGCAGTACCTCACAATGGAGCCCGTTACCATGGTACCCTACCAGCAGAAGATGATCCTGCCAGAGTTACTGACTCCTTTAGAAGTGAGTGAGAGAAGCAAGGATGGGAAGGGGTGTGGCTGGATTGGAAGGGGTGTGGCTGGATGGAAGGGGTGTGGCTGGATGGGAAGGGGTGTGGCTGGATGGGAAGGGGTGTGGCTGGATGGGAAGGGGTGTGGCTGGATGGGAAGGGGTGTGACTGGATGGGAAGGGGTGTGGCTGGGAGGAGAGGAGATGCAACCTGTTCTGTGTTGACAGTTTCTCTCTCTTTAGATTGAGTGGTTGAATGAGTACCACACAAAGTGTTGGGAGCAGGTGGGACCTCTACTGAGGAAGAAGGGGAACATGAAGGCCTACCAGTGGCTGCAGAACCAGACTAGACTGCTGGGCTGAATGGACACTATAAATATAACAACTTAAATTATTAGTAAAATAGACAAGTAGGAATTAGGTACAAGTATTAGTACAATACACTTAAAATTTGGAATTTTAGGAATTAAAATTACAACCAAATTGGTTTGTATTGAAATATAACATATACATTATACAATAAATATAATAAATATAACATTAACTACCAGACATGGACACTATGAACATACTTCATAATGTGCATTAACTGTTTCTATGAAACTGCTATTTAACTCAATTATTTATACCTTTATTTAATTTTCAATTGAACAAAGTGTTGACTCTGGCTCTTTGAGGTTACCAAATAAGGAAATGCTAACATCAACTTCTTGAACACTCCACTAATTACTATTTCTACGATGTTATAAATAAAGTTATTATATTATTTATTTGTCCTTTTTATTAATTTCTCCATTTTCAATTGAGTGGATTTACCAAATAAGAAAAACACTTGTAATGTAATTTGTAAAATGTTCACAGTTAACAACTTGTTCTCTAAAAGTTCTCAAAGTACTACTACTCTACTGTTATTACTATCTGCTATGTAAATAAGTCCATCACTATCAACTGCTACACCATAAGGACCTTTCAATCCAATATCAGTCACTTCATGGACACACTGTCCATCTTGTGTGAAGATGATGAGCTTATTATCTCCCCATGAAGCTACCACTATATGTCCATCATATGTGATTGCTATACCTCGTGGATAGTTCACAATGCCATTACCAAACTGCCTAATAAACTGACCATTCTGCTGAAACACTTGAATACGATCATTTCCTTTATCTGTCACATACACCAAATCATCAGGTGTTATGAGAATGTAATTTGGGTAATTAAATTCTCCTTCAGCTTTACCCTCGTGACCAAACCTGTACAGGAATGTACCTTTTTCTGTAAACACAGAAACACAATGACCTCCCCAATCTGCCAAAAATATATGTCCCTCCTTGTTAACTGCCACACCATATGGATTACTAAGTTGACCTTGATCTTTACCTTTTCCTCCAAACTGCCTTATAAATTCACCAGCTGCTGTGTAGATACTGATGTAGCCATTATCAAAGTCATTAACAGTCATATTCCCTCTTCTACTTAGTGCTATTCCAATCAATGAACCACCATTCCTGACTTTGAAGCTTCTTATAACTTGACCTTGTCTGTTTAGGATAGTCACTTGTCCACTCTTATCTGAACAGTATAGCAAACCATCCGGACCTACTGCAACACCCAAATACAGAGAACCTGATGGATGCTTGAACTCCTGCTTGACTGCAGTAATTACGCTAACACCAACTACCTTCACCTCTACTGGACTGCCTGCTACATCATGTCCTCCAACAGTCACACTCAGATGGCACTTCTCTGATGGAACACTTGCAAACTGCACCTCGTATGTGCCATCTCTCATGTCTTCTACTTTACCAAACACAGGAACACCTGCTGTCACAGGATGAAGGACAGCCAACACTTTCTCTCCTCCTCTGCACTCATTGCCTCTCTCGTCTCTTGTCATCACCTTCAAGTGAAGAGGTTTCTTGGCAAAGCTTCTGCAGGTAACGACGTCATCCTTCACTTTCACTCCTTCCATAGTGCAGTTTGGTGGATGGGGACTGTGATGGATGCTTCCAAGTGATGAGATGTACTTTTCCACTTCTTCTCGATCACAGCTCTTCAGACCAACAGAAGGTTGGATGGAGGCTCTTGGCATTGAGATACTGCTGCTGAGAGATGACATGCGACTGACAATCTTCTTTGTCACTGATAACTGCTCTTCTGTTGTTCCATTCAAACTCATCTCTTCTGACAGGCAATGGAATGCATCAAGCTTCTTCAGACTGACTTTCAATTCTCTCTCGCGTCTCTCAAGTTCTCTTCTTCCCTTGTCTTTTGCTTCCCTCACTTCAGCAGCAAGACCATCACAGCGGGCTGTCACCATGGCAAACAGATGCTCCTTCATTTCAGCAATCTCTCCTAACGCATTCTCAGACTGCTGTTGGAGACTAGCTTTGCTGTCCTGCACTTCTTGGAGAGCAGATCTCATTGCCTTCCTTTGAGTCCTCACGGATGATAGGCACTGTGTCAGAGTGGTCTTGTTGGACTCTCCCAGCTTATCGTCAATGTACGATACTTTGTGGGAACGATGCGGTTCGATAGAAGAGCAAATGTGACAAATCATTTCTTCACAAGTGTGACAGTAAAGTTCGCAATTCTTACTGTGTTTCGAGCATTTGAACAAATCCTCTTTCTTACCGCCTTGCTCAAGCACTCCTTGCAACGGCTTCATTTCGTGTTTCTTGAAGACTTTTCGAGTTTCATGATGATCGACGCATTCCTGACAAATGAACGCATCGCAAGTCGAGCAGAAACTTACGGCCGATCTCTCTTCTTCGTGTTCCTCCTGACAGATGACGCCTTCCTTCCGGTACTGGTTGCTCAAAGCCTTCCTCAGAGCGAACGGATGGTCAGAAAGATTTTTGAGAGACAAGGAGAACACTTCCTCGCAAATCTTGCAGGAGACGCTGCGATGGAGAATCTTCTCTCGACATTCTACCTTCTCGCACAAAGCTAACGAGTGGAGACACGGTAGACATTTCAACTCTTTTACTTTCTCTCCGCAACCGACACAAGAGAGACTAAGCTCGCTGGACTGAATGAGTGGGACCGCTGGAAGCTCCGCCATTTGCAGACCTCGCCTAGTTGCTTTATTCGGTAAATGTTTATTCTATCTGTCTGTTGTTTGTCTAATTTTAGTAATCAGTTCAGTTGTTACTATTTTGGTACTTTATGGTTTATGTAGCAATCTATAGATCGATTTTAGATTTTTGTTTTGTTTATGATTTTTTTTTAAAAGCTCTTTGAGAGGATTATATGATTATAGTTCATTGTGTTTTATAATTTACTTGATTTATAAGCCATTGCAACTGTTTCTAGTGGACCTTTTAAGTACGTAGATTTGTATATTGCTATACCAATGGACATTCATTTGTGTTATTTAAGAATACTTTGAAGTTTAGAAGTTTACAATTAACTGAAGAATGAGTCTATTTACTGGTTTGTGATGTGATAATTGTCATGTGCTATGTGGAGCTGTTTGATATGAAACTGTCTACTTCTCGTTTGATCCGTTCTATTGAATGCTCCAGTCTCTCTTTGACAGTCTCATCAAGAGATTGATAGCGTTTGAGGTTTAGTTCAAGTTTTCCATCTTTCAGACAACATGGAACAGAGATGGCCACATTGGAAGGGAAATCCCCCACATCATTGAGACACAGAGCTACTGAAAAGGTGTGGTCTGATGACCCCGCCTCCCAGCACTCTACAAATGTCACCAGTGCCACGCCCTCAGCCAGAGGTGGAGGAACACAAGTGTCTCCCTCGCCCACCGACCGCTGCTCCACCAGTTGAGGGAGCTCTGCGTTCAACCACTCTCCTTCAAACACACACTCTCTCAAAGGCCTACTGAACCACTCTGGTCCAGTGATGGCACTCCTCTTGTAGCTGTGGACTACAACGGAGGAGAGATCCAGTACCGCCTCCCTCCCTCTGGTACCGCCCCACACTGCCACGCCCCTCACATGGGAGGGGTTGATGGACAGCCTCCCTGCTATAATGGATGCTGCTTGCTGGCAGGTGAGGACGGCCGGAGCCACACACATGTCCACAGCTGGTGAGATTATAGAGACAGCCAACGCAGCAAAAGGACCTGACACTATCACCTTCCTCGGTTTATCCTTCAGCGAGGACAAGACATCTTTATAGACTTTAAACACCACTCCAGATTTCTGTAACAATTTCATTTTTTCATCACTTGTATCTTCTTGACCTTTGTCCTCTAGATTCTCCTGACCTTTGCCCTCTGACCTCTCCTCCATCTCCTCACTGCAGCTCTCAGCAGGACATCCGACATGATCCAGTACAAATATGACATGTGCTCCTTCAAAGGCCTCTTGCACGTCTGAGCACACGTGCACTGACAGCACATGAGACAGTGCCAAGTCTTGCACCTCCATGGCTACGCCTCTTGCTATCTCCTCCTCCACTGGATCCTCACAGAGGAGACGTAGCTCCATCCCTCCTCTCCTCGAGTACACGTGAGAGGTGCACAAGAGAGAGGTGACGTGGTAGGCCAGGACGCTGGAGGCACTTGTGATACACACTACAGTTGGAGAGGCGCCCTCGGGAGGCTGCGCGTGTAGCTGTAGTGAGGCGGTGTTCTCCAAAGCGATCTCTCTCTCCTCTTCAGTTGAGGTCAGAGGGGACACGTTGTAGTAATGGCGCGCGTACTCTTCAAACTCTCTGGATCCTCCCAACAACAGACCCTTCCCTCCTCGGTCGATTAGTTCCCTCCATACGATGCACGGCCCGTCAAACTGCCAACCTCTCGCTCCGCAAATCTCCTTTAGCCAAACGCTCCATTCAGAAGCATCTTTCGGCAGTTTGTGCACTTTGAAATCTGGCAGATTGCACTGAAGTAAGTCTCCCAACATTTCTGCTCTTGAATATTCCTCACAGTCCGTCTTCCCGGCTATAACAAACTTGGCCATCTTATCGCAAACCAGGCAACCAGTTGTAATGACATTCATTAGGTAATTAAGTATTCATTCGTTCTAATCAGTGCCCACTGTTAGTAGATTTCCCGCGGTCCTGAATGAAGATGATGTGATTGAATCGCTAACCATTGTCAAGAAATTAAACGATGGAGGAGAGACTAGTTAAGGGCGTCCTTCAAAGCAACACGACCGTCCGGTTGCAGGTTGCTGAAGAGCTCTTGACATTCCTGAGTGATCCCTCTTCGAGTCTAACTGGATTTGAAGATTTAGATCAGGTGGTAGAAGGGTTGGTGGCTTGGCTGGGGAGCAGTCATTTCAAGGTAACGAGAATGGGTCGCATTTGTGTACTAGAAAAGAGGTTTTGCCTGAGGACGCCATTTTAGACCTTCTTGTCTGCTGGAGTCTTCTCCTTAAGGCAACAGATGTCAATCGAGTGTCTCGTAAATGACTTCATTGTAAAATCTTTTGAAGAATATATACATTTTAAATGATAAAGACAAACTGCCAGTCTTAAATTAGTTTTAATCAGTGTACATCAAAATTAGCACTTTTATGTGACATTGTTTGCATATGAACATTGTCTCATGTCAGTTGGCAAGTAATTGTGTTATATGCTACAAGTTTAGAATTTCACTGGATACTGCAGTAATGTAGTGCACAGTGAATTATACTTGAAGGCATGCTATATGTAGCTATATAAATATTGGAGTTGTTGTGTATTCTCAGATCTGTAGCAGATCACTGACACCTGCATTGTCTAGCTTGTCTCCTCTTACTCTCACAGAGCCGGGTTACTATGACGACGGTAGCTTTGGTATCAGACACGAGAATGTGGTGCTGATTGAGGAGGCTGCAACTCCTCATCGCTACAAGAACGAGCAGTACCTCACAATGGAGCCCGTTACCATGGTACCCTACCAGCAGAAGATGATCCTGCCAGAGTTACTGACTCCTTTAAAAGTGAGTGAGAGAAGCAAGGATTGGAAGGGCTGTGGCTGGATTGGAAGGGGTGTGGCTGGATGGGAAGGGGTGTGGCTGTATGGGAAGGGGTGTGGCTAGATGGGAAGGGGTGTGGCTGGATGGGAAGGGGTGTGGCTGTATGGGAAGGGGTGTGGCTAGATGGGAAGGGGTGTGGCTGGATGGGAAGGGGTGTGGCTGGATTGGAAGGGGTGTGGCTGGATGGGAAGGGGTGTGGCTTGAATGGAAGGGGTGTGGCTGGATGGGAAGGGGTGTGGCTGGATGGGAAGGGGTGTGGCTAGATGGGAAGGGGTGTGGCTGCGTGGGAAGGGGTGTGGCTGCGTGGGAAGGGGTGTGGCTAAATGAAAAGGGGTGTGGCTGGATGAGAAGGGGTGTGGCTAAATGAGAAGGGGTGTGGCTGGATTGGAAGGGGTGTGGCTGGATTGGAAGGGGTGTGGCTGGATTGGAAGGAGTGTGGCTAGATGGGAAGGGGTGTGACTGGGAGGAGAGGAGATGCAACCTGTTCTGTGTTGACAGTTTCTCTCTCTTTAGATTGAGTGGTTGAATGAGTACCACACAAAGTGTTGGGAGCAGGTGGGACCTCTACTGAGGGAGAAGGGGAACATGAAGGCCTACCAGTGGCTGCAGAACCAGACTAGACTGCTGGGCTGAATAGACACTGAATATATACTTATATACATAATAACTTAAATTATTAATTGTATTAGACATCGATCTACTGTATAGAATTAGGCGTTATAACGTTCACTTCAAAATTATTATAAGCAGAATTGAATTAAAGTCAAATTTGTGGAATGAAACTTACATCACCTATCTTACTATATTTCTGAATTAATGAATAAACACTAGTTTATAAATAAACATTTGGAAATGTAATTTGTTGAACTTTAAATTGAAACTGAATAAATCATTGTACAACACATCACAGTTAACAAACTTGTTCTCTAAAAGTTCTCAAAGTACTACTACTCTACTGTTATTACTATCTGCTATGTAAATGAGTCCATCACTATCAACTGCTACACCAGAAGGAGGATTCAATCCAATATCAGTCACTTCATGGACACACTGTCCATCTTGTGTGAAGATGCTGAACTTATTAGCATCATATGAAGCTACCACTATATGTCCATCACTTGTGACTGCTATACCTTCTGGACCCTGTACAATGCCATTCCCAAACTGCCTAATAAACTGACCATTCTGCTGAAACACTTGAATGCGATGATTACCATCTGTGACATGCACCAAATCATCAGGTGTTATGAGAATGCAATTAGGGAAATTAAACTCTCCTTTAGCTTCACCAAAGTGACCAATCCTGTACAGGAATGTACCTTCTTCTGTAAACACAGAAACACAATGACCTCTCTTCTCTGCCACAAATATATGTCCCTCCTTGTTAACTGCCACACCACATGGAAAACTAAGTTGACCTTGATCTTTACCTTCTCCTCCAAACTGCCTTACAAATTCACCAGCTGCTGTGTAGATACTGATGTAGCCATTAAAAATGTCACTAACTATCACATTCCCTGTTCTACTTAGTGCTATTCCATACAACCAACCACCATTCTTGACTTTGAAACTTCTTATAACTTGACCTTGTCTGTTGAGGATAGTCACTTGTCCACTGACATCTGAACAGTAAAGAAAACCATCCTGACCTACTGCAACACCCAAATACGGAAAACCTGATGGATGCTTGAACTCCTGCTTGACTGCAGTAATTCCGCTAGCACCAACTACCTTCACCTCTACTGGACTGCCTGCTACATCATGTCCTCCAACAGTCACACTCAGATGGCACTTGTCTGATGGAACACTCGCAAACTGCATCTCATATGTGCCATCTCTCATGTCTGCTACTTTACCAAACACAGGACGAAGGACAGCCAACACTTTCTCTCCTCCTCTGCACTCATTGCCTCTCTCGTCTATTGTCATCACCTTCAACTGCAAAGGAGGTTTCTTGGCAAAGCTTCTGCAGGTAATGACGTTATCCTTCACTTCCATTCCTTCCATAGTGCAGTTTGGTGGATGGGGACTGTGATGGATGCTTCCAAGTGATGAGATGTACTTTTCCACTTCTTCTCGATCACAGCTCTTCAGACCAACAGAAGGTTGGATGGAGGCTCTTGGCATTGAGATACTGCTGCTGAGAGATGACATGCGACTGACAATCTTCTTTGTCACTGATAACTGCTCTTCTGTTGTTCCATTCAAACTCATCTCTTCTGACAGGCAATGGAATGCATCAAGCTTCTTCAGACTGACCTTCAATTCTCTCTCGCGTCTCTCAAGTTCTCTTCTTCCCTTGTCTTCTGCTTCCCTCACTTCAGCAGCAAGACCATCACAGCGGGCTGTCACCATGGCAAACAGATGCTCCTTCATTCCACCAATCTCTCCTAACGCATTCTCAGACTGCTTTTGGAGACTAGCTTTGCTGTCCTGCACTTCTTGGAGAGCAGATCTGATTGCCTTCCTTTGAGTCCTCACAGATGAAAGGCACTGCGTCAGAGTGGTCTTGTTGGACTCTCCCAGCTTATCGTCAATGTACGACACTTTGTGGGAACGATGTGGTTCGATAGAAGAGCAAATGTGACAAATCATTTCTTCACACGTGTGACAGTAAAGTTCACAATTCTTACTGTGTTTCGAGCATTTGAACAAATCCTCTTTCTTACCGCCTTGCTCAAACACTCCTTGCAACGGCTTCATTTCGTGTTTCTTTAAGAATTTACGCGTTTTATGATGATCGACGCATTCCTGGCAAATGAACGCATCGCAAGTCGAGCAGAAACTTACGGCCGATCTCTCTTCTTCGTGTTCCTCCTGACAGATGACGCCTTCCTTCCGGTACTGGTTGCTCAAAGCCTTCCTCAGAGCGAACGGATGGTTAGAAAGATCCTTGAGAGACAAGGAGAACACTTCCTCGCAAATCTTGCAGGAGATGCTGCGATGGAGAATCTTCTTTCGACATTCTACCTTTTCGCACAAAGCTAACGAGTGGAGACACGGTAGACATTTCAACTCTTCTACTTTCTCTCCGCAACCGACACAAGAGAGACTAGGCTCGCTGGACTGAAGGGGTGGGACCGCTGGAAGCTCCGCCATTTGCCGACCTCGCCTAGTTACTGTGTTCGGTAAATGTTTACTCTATCTGTCTGTTGTTTGTCTAATTTTAGTAATCAGTTCAGTTGTTACTATTTTGGTACTTCATGGTTTATGTAGCATCTATAGGTCGATTAATTTCACTTTTATTTAAGAATACTTAATATTTAGCTATACCATTCATTTGTGTTATTTAAGAATACTTTGAAGTTTAGAAGTTTACAATTAACTGAAGAATGAGTCAATTTACTGGTTTGGGTTGTGATAATTGTCATGTGCTATGTGGAGCTGTTTGATATGAAACTGTCTACTTCTCGTTTGATCCGTTCTATTGAATGTTCCAGTCTCTCTTTGACAGTCTCATCAAGAGCTTGATAGCGTTTGAGATTTAGTTCAAGTTTTCCATCTTTCAGACAGCATGGAAGAGAGATGGCCACGATGGAAGGGAAATCCCCCACATCATTGAGACACAGAGCTACTGAAAAGGTGTGGTCTGATGACCCCGCCTCCCAGCACTCTACAAATGTCACCAGTGCCACGCCCTCAGCCAGAGGTGGAGGAACACAAGTGTCTCCCTCGCCCACCGACCGCTGCTCCACCAGTTGAGGGAGCTCTGCGTTCAACCACTCTCCTTCAAACACACACTCTCTCAAAGGCCTGCTGAACCACTCTGGTCCAGTGATGGCGCTCCTCTTGTAGCTGTGGACTACAACGGAGGAGAGGTCCAGTACCGTCTCCCTCCCTCTGGTACCGCCCCACACTGCCACGCCCCTCACATGGGAGGGGTTGATGGACAGCCTCTCTGCTATAATGGATGCTGCTTGCTGGCAGGTGAGGACAGCCGGGGCCACACACATGTCCACAGCTGGTGAGATTAGAGAGACGCCCAATGCAGCAAAAGGACCTGTCACTATCACCTTCCTCGGTTTATCCTTCAGCGAGGACAAGACATCTTTATAGACTTTAAACACTTCTCCAGATTTCTGTAACAATTTCATTTTTTCATCAGTTCTACCTTCTTGACCTTTGCCCTCTAGATTCTCCTGACCTTTGCCCTCTGACCTCTCCTCCATCTCCTCACTGCAGCTCTCAGCTGGACAGCGGACATGATCCAGTACAAATATGACATGTGCTCCTTCAAAGGCCTCTTGCACGTCTGAGCACACGTGCACTGACAGGACGTGAGACAGTGCCAAGTCTTGCACCTCCATGGCTCCGCCTCTCGCTATCTCCTCCTCCACTGGATCCTCACAGAGGAGTCGTAGCTCCATCCCTCCTCTCCTCGAGTACACGTGAGAGGTGCACAAGAGAGAGGTGACGTGGTAGGCCAGGACGCTGGAGGCACTTGTGATACATACTACAGTTGGAGAGGCGCCCTCGGGAGAGGACGAGCGCTGCGCGTGTAGCTGTAATGAGGCGGTGTTCTCCAAAGCGATCTCTCTCTCCTCTTCAGTTGAGGTCAGAGGGGACACGTTATAGTAATGGTGCGCGTACTCTTCAAACTCTCTGGATCCTCCCAACAACAGACCCTTCCCTCCTCGGTCAATCAGTTCTCTCCATACGATGCACGGCCCGTCAAACTGCCAACCTCTCGCGCCGCAAATCTCCTTTAGCCAAACGCTCCATTCCGAAGCATCTTTCGGCAGTTTGTGCACTTTGAAATCTGGCAGATTGCACTGGAGAAAGTCTCCCAACATTTCTGCTCTCGAATATTCCGCACAGTCCGCCTTCCCGGCTATGACAAACTTGGCCATCTTATCGCAAGCCAGGCAACCAGTTTTAATGACATTCATTAGGTAATTAAGTATTCATTCGTTCTAATCAGTGCCCACTGTTAGTAGATTTCCCGCGGTCCTGAATGAAGATGATGTGATTGAATCGCTAACCATTGTCAAGAAATTAAACGATGGAGGAGAGACTAGTTAAGGGCGTCCTTCAAAGCAACACGACCGTCCGGTTGCAGGTTGCTGAAGAGCTCTTGGCATTCCTGAGTGATCCCTCTTCGAGTCTAACTGGATTTGAAGATTTAGATCAGGTGGTAGAAGGGTTGGTGGCTTGGCTGGGGAGCAGTCATTTCAAGGTAACGAGAATGGGTCGCGTTGATGTACTAGAAAAGTGGTTTCGCCTTAGGACGCCATTTTAGACCTTCTTGTCTGCTGGAGTCTTCTCCTTAAGGCAACAGATGTCAATTGACCGTCTCGTGAATGACTTCATTGTAAAATCTTTTGAAGAATAAATACATTTTAAATAATAAAGACAAACTGCCAGTCTTAAATTAGTTTTAATCAGTGTACATCAAAATTAGCACTTTTATGTGATATTGTTTGCGTATGAACATTGTCTCATGTCAGTTGGCAAGTAATTGTGTTATATGCTACAAGTTTAGAATTTCACTGGATACTGCAGTTCTGTAGTGAACAGATAATTATACTTGAAGGCATGCTATATGTAGCTATATAAATATTGGAGTTGTTGTGTATTCTCAGCAAGTGTACTTTATTGAAGAATGACATCATTTTGTAACTATAAATAGTATCACAGCCTTAAAAGTGTGTTGTCCAGGAGAGGAGAGAGATTGCAATGTTTGGCATGTCTCCATTCACAGCACCCGTAAGGTATCTCTTGCAGTCAGTTAGAACACTCCCAATGGACAACACTTCTCAAGGGTATTAGAAGTCTTGTAAGAGGCTCTTATTGAAGAGCCCAGAGTGCCCTTAATGGCTCTTATTAGCAACCAAAGGGCTCTTACATAAGACTTGTGCCTTAAATTAGATCGGAAACAATAAGTGATTATATAAGTGTACTATTGAGTTCATGTAGTGTGGCTTACAATTTACTGATTGGTTACCATGGTTACCAATATGTCAGAGTAATACCCTCTCCTGTGTATAGGTGTCTATCAATGCTATGGAGATCATAGTACTGCTCTCTCAGAGGAACAAGGACTTGGTCAGACATCACATGAGCACCAGTAAGTCTTCTACCTCTCTCCACCTCCCCCTCTCCCTCACTTTCTCTCCCCCCTCTCCCCTCCACCTCCCCCTCTCCCTCACTCTCCCTCCTTCTACCTCTCCCCTCCCCCTCTCCCTCTCTCCCTTTCCTCTCCCTCTCCATCTCCTCCTCCTCTCCTCTCCCTCTCCCTCCCTCTCCATTTCCTCCCCTCTCTTGCCCAATCAAGTTTTGCCCTCCATACGAGAGAGACTGGGAGATCTCAAGGATCAGGTTCGGGTGCACTCCACACAGTTGATAATGAAGCTGATGGACTTTGAACTAATTGATGGGCAGGTAAGTAGTGTCCCAAAGTCATGTGACTATCATGTGACCTCATGTTGCTCACAAGCAGATGTTGGAAGAGTTCCTGCTGCCAGCGCTTGTCCATAAGAACTGGCGAGTGAAGGAGGAGAGTATGGAGTGCTTGGCTCAAGTGCTCGCCAAATTTGGTAATCGCGGACTCCACCTGTCCAAGCTAGTAGGTGTCATATGCAAACTTTTAGAGGACCCCAACCACCAGGTATATACCTCCATGTGTGATGCAGACACACCCACCCTAGCCACGCCCCTAACCTACCCTTTGCTACCCTTTGCTGTTGCTAGGTGAGGATTAAGTCAATGGATACATTAGTAGTTATATACAAGAATGTTGGGGAAAGGGTTCGGAATGACATCTTGAAGAGGGGACTTCCCCAAGCCAGACTGACCCCCCTCCTCACAAAGTTTGATGAGGTGCTGGCCAACGGACAAGTGGAAGCAGAAGAGGTTGCTGACGTACGTTCTCACCAGGCTTAGCTACCTATAGAATAGTCATACGTACGTACGTAGTTAAAATCCTTATTAGCTACAGGCCATATTTGGTATTGAGGAGTTTCCTGTAATTTCTTTCCAGCAAACTGACACAGGTAGTGCACAGCCCACATCTCTTTATGGGACACTCCCACGTAAGAAGGGTAAGACCCCCTCGTCATCCACATCAAAGGCAGCTACATCAAGTGGAACCATCGATGAAGCAGCTTTTGAAAAGGCATTCGAGGAGACTCCACCAGTGAACGTGAGGAACTGCTAGAGTGGTACTTGAGTGTGAGTTAGCGTGTCTTCCGGTGTTTAGTTGGCGCTGGTGCGTGACCTGTCTCAAGAGGTCAGTCAGATACAGCTGACCTTGGAGGACGACCAGAAGCCGTGGGACGTCCGCAGCAGTGCCCTCAAGAAGCTGCGAGGGGTCATCAAGGGCGGAGCTATGGAGCAGGACGACTTCAACTCGCACATCAGAGGATTGGAGGTTGCACTGATCACATCCGTCAAGGATCTCCGGTCCCAGGTCTGCAGGGAGGCGTGTATCACATTGAGGTGGGCGTGGCACTGGTACACCTGACTGTGTGTGTGATTGTGTACTTGTGTGAACACAGTTTTCTGGCAGTTCATTACAAAGGGAACTTTGTCCACGTAGCAGAGGCAATGTTGACACCACTCATTCTTCTCTTACCGAACTCTGTAAAGGTACTTGTAGATTCTCTCTTTCTAAAGATTTGGTGTGAGTATGTAACTGTTGTGTAGGTGATGGCATCGTCGGCAGATGTTTGTATAAAGTACTTTATTAACTACATTCACAATCACCATCTCGTCCCACCCATAATACAAGCGGCCACACAGTCCAAATCTGCTGTATCCAGGAGGTATGTCTGTCTGACAAATGTCTTTAAATCTTTGTCTTGTGAGAAGTTGCAGTTACTTTTAAGTACGTAATCTGTAAATGTGTTAATGACCTCAATCTAGTTCCCAAATTCTTTTGATTAAAGGTCTTTAATCAAAAGAATTTGGGAACTAGATTATACTGTGCATGATAAAATGGCTGCTAGAAGGGTCTACCTGTGTGATACCCTGTAGGTTCTGCTGGGGCTATATAGATCTGATATCTCACACTTGGGACCTCGCACTGCTGGAGAAGCACGGACAAATGATTGAGAAGATCTTGGGAAGAGGAGTGAGTGACGCAGACCCTACGGCCAGGCAGCATGCTCGAAGGTAGCCAAACCACGCCCACCTTTGCTGCTATGGCAACCACTAATAGCCATTTACCCCTTTCAATCCTTTTGACTGATTTAGAACTTTTTGGGGCTACAACGAGTGGTTCCCAAACATTGCTGAACGCATTCTCGACTCACTCTCTAGTCAAGTGCAAAAGAGATTAAAGGAGGAAAGAGCCACTCACACTCAACCAATCAACAACAAGAGAAGTGAATCAAGCAGAAATCTGTCAGCGGCAAGTGAACCAGGTAACCATGGCAACTGCATGTATATTAGTTTCTGTAATGATAGGGTTTTCCTCTTTTGTCTGCAGACCTTTTAGAAGCAATTAACCGAGTAGGATCTGGTGTGGATGGGTCAGCTGATCATGTGCTGTCATCCTCTTCAGCTGTCAGCCTTGATTTGACTCATAACCATGGCAACCTGCGTGCCAAAACTCCCCCAGCCACTTTACACAAGCGTGTCCGTCCGCCCTCAGACACCACTCCTCCCTCCCCCACCCCTAACAGACGGCCAAAGAGTTGTGAGTTTCCCGTTGCCCCCTGAGAGGACTGTTGTACGCATGTCCTATTCCTTCTGTGGTGTAGCCATGGGCAGCCATGTTGTCAAGAAGTCACAAGGCCGACTTCCCCTTCCGACCAACAGCAGGAGAGCTCGGAGCACCAATCCTTCACCAGCTGTCAGGTGAGAACCACACCCATTACTGCTATATGCCACACCCACCACTGCTATATGCTACACCCATTACTGACATGCCACACCCATTACTGACATGCCATGCCCATTACTGACATGCCACACCCATTACTGACATGCCATGCCCATTACTGACATGCCACACCCATTACTGACATGCCACACCCATTACTGACATGCCGCACCCATTACTGACATGCCATGCCCATTATCACTGCAGTCGAGAGGCCAGTCCTACTAGAAGTGTAAAGAGCTACAGGCCAAATAGCAGAACTGCCATTTCAAGAAACACTTTAATGACCAAAGATGTTCTCCTTCACATTAAAGTACGTACATATCTACACAGTGCACTACTGTATATTGGGATATAAATACGAGAGTTAAAGATTGCAAATTACGCGTTTAAGTAAACATTATGGTTAAAGAATGCGAGATAAAGCTTAGGTGTACCGGACGTGTATACGAAATTATGAGGTGTCAAATCAATACGTGTCAAAAGATTGTGCATACAGTCAAAACTCGCAATTCGCATTCTTTTGACACACGCATTCAATTCCCGATATACGGTATATGTAACAGTTATATGCTCTATATAAAGTATTATGTAAGTACTAAGGTATTATGTATAGATATATCTGTAAGGTGTTGTTTTAATATATAGAGTCAGTTTGGCAGCCGTGACGATGAGGATGAAACAGGAAGTGTCGCTTCAATGGGTTCTGTTAGCTCTGAAATGTCAACATTCAATCCATCAATGAAATTCCCAAACCCAGTTGAAGTAAGTTGGAATGAAACCAGTTGTTAATTTGCTAAATTCATTCCAAATTATTAGCACATTTGAAAGGCTTCCCTAGTGAATAGAGGTGTCACAAGTGAATGCAAAGTGATTTATCCAATTCGGAGAAACCAGATAATGGCTGTAATCCTCAAGAGGTGGCTTTCCACTAGTGCCATTTATACAGGGAGAAGCCCCTCCTCCTGCCACGCCCCCCGCCGCATCTCTCTAAGTTGTATAGTTCCCAGTTTCAATGCCTTGGATATCAGTTTAGAAGAGATTGTACGATAGAAAACCTTTAGTTGTCCACAAGGCTGTATTTGCTCTCAGAAGATGTAGTCAGTAAATTGTTTCTTTTCTGTAGAGTGTGTCAGATCTGCTGCAAATGTGTTCCAGCTCACAGTGGTCAGAGCGGAGGGACGGGATTGGACAGTTGGAGCTGCTCTTGGAGGGAGAGAGAGAGCTAACGTGAGTCATGTTGCCTCTCCACTAACAGGTGCTCTAAGCTCCGCCCCCCTCCTCTCAAGTCCGCAGGAGCGTAACCTGGTTAAGGAGGTGTTTAGACGGATGTTAGTTGAAAGTCATATTAAAGTCTTTGCAGTGTTTCTGGAAGTGTTGGTCAAGTATATCAACGTCTACCAGGAAGACCTGAATGGGTGGCTCTTCAAGCTGTTGCTACGGTTACTGCACAAGCAGGGCACTGACATGCTCTCCTCGGTTCACAGAAAACTTGACAAGACGTTGGAATGCATCAGGTAGGCACCTCTTTAGTGGCAGATGCTCCCAGTGACCTGAGAGCTTCTATATCTCTTTAGGAACACTTACTCTGCTCAAGAACAGTTACATATTCTCTGTCAAATTGTTGTGGATAAGGCCCAACCAATGAATCCCAAAGTACGTGTGACACTTTAATCACTTTACAGTATCCCTCCCCCTCCCCATCTATCTCCCTCCCCCTCCCAATCTATCTCCCTCCCCCTCACAATCTATCTCCCTCCCCCTCCCCATCTATCTCCCTCCCCCTCCCCATCTATCTCCCTCCCCCTCCCCATCTATCTCCCTCCCCCTCCCCATCTATCTCCCTCTCCCTCCCCATCTATCTCCCTCTCCCTCCCCATCTATCTCCCTCTCCCTCCCCATCTATCTCCCTCTCCCTCCCCATCTATCTCCCTCTCCCTCCCCATCTATCTCCCTCCCCCTCCCCATCTATCTCCCTCTCCCTCCCCATCTATCTCCCTCTCCCTCCCCATCTATCTCCCTCTCCCTCCCCATCTATCTCCCTCTCCCTTCCCATCTATCTCCCTCTCCCTCCCCATCTATCTCCCTCTCCCTCCCCATCTATCTCCCTCTCCCTCCCCATCTATCTCCCTCTCCCTCCCCATCTATCACCCTCCCCCTCCCCATCTATCTCCCTCCCCCTCCCCATCTATCTCCCTCTCCCTCCCCATCTATCTCCCTCTCCCTCCCCATCTATCTCCCTCCCCCTCCCCATCTATCTCCCTCTCCCTCCCCATCTATCTCCCTCTCCCTCTCCATCTATCTCCCTCCCCCTCCCCATCTATCTCCCTCTCCCTCCCCATCTATCTCCCTCCCCCTCCCCATCTATCTCCCTCTCCCTCTCCATCTATCTCCCTCCCCCTCCCCATCTATCTCCCTCTCCCTCCCCATCTATCTCCCTCCCCCTCCCCATCTATCTCCCTCTCCCTCCCCATCTATCTCCCTCCCCCTCCCCATCTATCTCCCTCTCCCTCCCCATCTATCTCCCTCCCCCTCCCCATCTATCTCCCTCTCCCTCCCCATCTATCTCCCTCTCCCTCCCCATCTATCTCCCTCTCTCTCCCCATCTATCTCCCTCCCCCTCCCCATCTATCTCCCTCCCCCTCCCCATCTATCTCCCTCCCCCTCCCCATCTATCTCCCTCTCCCTCCCCATCTATCTCCCTCTCCCTCCCCATCTATCTCCCTCTCCCTTCCCATCTATCACCCTCTCCCTCTCCATCTATCTCCCTCTCCCTCCCCATCTATCTCCCTCCCCCTCCCCATCTATCTCCCTCTCCCTCCCCATCTATCTCCCTCTCCCTCTCCATCTATCTCCCTCCCTCTCCCCATCTATCTCCCTCTCCCTCCCCATCTATCTCCCTCCCCCTCCCCATCTATCTCCCTCTCCCTCTCCATCTATCTCCCTCCCCCTCCCCATCTATCTCCCTCTCCCTCCCCATCTATCTCCCTCCCCCTCCCCATCTATCTCCCTCTCCCTCCCCATCTATCTCCCTCCCCCTCCCCATCTATCTCCCTCTCCCTCCCCATCTATCTCCCTCTCCCTCCCCATCTATCTCCCTCTCCCTCCCCATCTATCTCCCTCCCCCTCCCCATCTATCTCCCTCTCCCTCCCCATCTATCTCCCTCTCCCTCCCCATCTATCTCCCTCTCCCTCCCCATCTATCTCCCTCTCCCTCCCCATCTATCACCCTCTCCCTCCCCATCTATCTCCCTCCCCCTCCCCATCTATCTCCCTCTCCCTCCCCATCTATCTCCCTCTCCCTCCCCATCTATCTCCCTCCCCCTCCCCCTCTCCCTCCCATCCCCAGGTGAAGCAGTCCTGGTTACTGTACTTCATTGCTCTAGTAAAGCGATTGGAGTCTGGAGACTTTAACAATACTCCTGAAACCAGACAGGCTTTATCTAAGATAGTTACCATGGCGATGGAACCCAAGAGTGTAGACATAAGAAACCTTGGCAAGAAAGCCTTAATATCATTATTTCAGCATAACACTGCCATCATTGGGAAAATGTTACAATCACTTCCTCAGCAGCTGCAGGTATGCAACAACTGCTCTAGTACGACCACCTCTCTAGTGTGACCGCCTCTCTAGTGTGACCGCCTCTCTAGTGTGACCACCTCTCTAGTGCGACCACCTCTCTAGTGCGACCGCCTCTCTAGTGCGACCGCCTCTCTAGTGTGACCGCCTCTCTAGTGTGACCACCTCTCTAGTGTGACCGCCTCTCTAGTGTGACCACCTCTCTAATGTGACCACCTCTCTAATGTGACCGCCTCTCTAGTGCGACCGCCTCTCTAGTGCGACCGCCTCTCTAGTGCGACCGCCTCTCTAGTGTGACCGCCTCTCTAGTGCAACCACCTCTCTACAGTGACCACCTCTCTAGTGTGACCACCTCTCTAGTGTGACCACCTCTCTATAGTGACCACCTCTCTAGTGTGACCACCTCTCTATAGTGACCACCTCTCTAGTGTGACCGCCTCTCTAGTGTGACTGCCTCTCTAGTGCGACCACCTCTCTAGTGTGACCGCCTCTCTAGTGTGACCACCTCTCTAGTGGGACCACCTCTCTAGTGTGACCACCTTTCTAGTGTGACCACCTCTCTAGTGTGACCACCTCTCTAGTGTGACCACCTCTCTAGTGTGACCACCTCTCTATAGTTACCACCTCTCTATCCTCTAGGAGACTGCAGATCGTATTTTAAGGAGCTACACTTCCAAACTGGTGAGCAGTAGTAGCGAGGAGTCTTCTTCATCGGACAATGAATCTCCCGTTTCTTCTCCCGTTAAAAAGATAGTGAGTTACTACTGGTTTACATTGGTAACTTAACTAATATTCCATTCTCTCCTACCAGCCTCCTTCACATTTTGGCCGTTCTAAAACAGTAAGTATCAATGTTGCAACTTTAAGTACTTCACTCCTCCTCTGCCCCTCCCCTCCTCTGCCCCTCCCCTCCTCTGCCCCTCCCCTCCTCTGCCCCTCCCCTCCTCTGCCCCTCCCCTCCTCTGCCCCTCCCCTCCTCTGCCCCTCCCCTCCTCTGCCCCTCCCCTCCTCTGCCCCTCCCCTCCTCTGCCCCTCCCCTCCTCTGCCCCTCCCCCTCCTCTACCCCTCCCCCTCCTCTACCCCTCCCCCTCCTCTACCCCTCCCCCTCCTCTACCCCTCCCCCTCCTTTACTCCTCAATGTCCCCTGTGCCTGTAGCCATCCTACAGTCCTTTGATCAAGAAGTCAGTTAGCAAGAGTCCCTCTGAAACAGGGATTCCCCCTGTGAGGCTAAAGTCAAAAGTAATGACCCCACTTCAGGCTGGCCATCCCAGTTCTGCCCTTAAAAGGAGCTATGACATCATTGGCTCATCACCAGACGTCAGATCAAAAACACCTTCCTCCGGGCGTAGGTCTGGTATGTTACATGTGCTGAAGATGAGGTATTCTCTTGAGTGAGGTACTACTGCCATTCACAGGTATTCCTCCGCCGTCACCACGTACTCCAGTAGGGGACAGTAGGATTCCTCGGAGCGGCCGGCCAATCACTCCCTCTAGCAGTGCTGGCCGGAGGATTGCAAGGCCCAAATCCACAGATCCCCGCCTCTCTGGTCTGCACCGACCCACTTCTGCTAAGAGTGACTATGTACCGGGATACTACATGAACGGGCAGATGGGGATAATGTCTGCTGTGGGGAGGTTGGCCCAGCTTAACTACAGTGGAGATGATGCAGATCGTATGTCATAGGAACCTGTATAAATGTTGCTGTTGGTTACATATTGTATGTATCTCCTTGCAGTGGAGATTGACCACATTGCCAGAGCTCTGAAGCAGCTGACTGCAGCTCAAAACAAGTGAGTTGTACCAACTGAGCTCCTCTGCAGTCGGTAGCTACTTATCAATATCAAATCATTATTATACTGGTGACTCCGCTTAGCCAAATGGCTACTTTCCAGGGAGCCCAGTGAAGTGAGAGATAGATTTGATGACTTTTGAATGGGATATTAGACTAGCAATGTGATTTATTGTATCACTTAGTTCTGTAGTAGTTAGTTCTGCTAGATACCTGTAGATACATACGTATTAAATATGGTAGGTTTGTTTGATGTATGAAGATGCCATTCATTGCTGTGTGTAGTGTGGAGTTGCGTATAAAGGCTCTCCAAGTCCTTCTCAACTTGGCAAAGAATGCTGACTACTGCAATTGGGAGGAGCATAGTAACCAGGTCATGCACAAGTTGATGGAGCTGATTATGGACGAGAGTGCAGAGGTCAAAGTGCTGGCACTGAAGGTGCTCAAGGAAGTGATAAAGGTCAAACCACAAGTGTTGCACAATGTAACGGAACTGGTTATAATGAAGGTCCTCAAATCTTGTTTGGATAAAGAGGTGATTAAAATAGGTCTGTAACAAGTCTGCCTTCACATGTGTTTCCCATTCCCATTCCAGTCTCATAAAACTGCAATGGAAGATGTGATTCCAGTTTTAGCTGAAGCTGTTGATCCAGTCCATGGTCTACCCATACTTGTACAAGTTGTTACCACGGAAACAGACAATAATGTCATTTCACCTTTGAAGTTAATTAGCCAAGTAAGCTGATTGGTCATTGATGTCATGTGATAGTCATGTGATTTCTTGGCTCTGTAGCTATTACCAAGATGTGAAAAGAGTTTAGTTCTCAAACATATGAAAGTACTGATGGAATCTCTTTTGAAGGTAACTAGTATAATGTTGTGCAATTAAACTGTATAAATAATCATTCTATTTTCACTCATCTCCGTCTCCCAACAGTTGTATGGACATTCTGAGAGTAGTATAAGAAAGTTGAGTGTCTTTTGCTTAGTAGCTGTTCACAAGGTGGTTGCCATTGAAATGGAGCCATATTTGGAAAACATTACATCATCTCAAAGAAAGTTGTTAGATATTTACATCAAAAAGTCCTCACAAACTTCTTCCTAACTGCTTTTCCGTCAATGTAAAGTTGTTTATATTGTATTCTCAAACATCTTTCACCTTAGAAAAAATCTACTTGCATCTTTGTGTATTACTGAATATATTGACATTAAAGAAATTTGTATTCAATGAATTTGCCCTATACATCTCTCACAATACGTACATTAACTAGAATTTAATGTACATTTATTGCTTTAACTCTATCAAACACTAACATATTATTAGACTAATATGTGATGTCAGCATTCACAGGCATGTATTGCAAAACGTTTTTGAAGTTTATAATGTATGTTCATCTTTTTCCTCTCTCTCACAATACATAGCTATTTACGTATAGAAAGAAAATTTAAAACATTTTTGTAGCTACAGTTTCCTTAAAAAAACATTATTTAATATATCTAGAAATTAGAATTTATTTATATACGCTAAAACTTAAGTTTGGAATTAGACTTAGAGTAATTCATACAGCCGGATCGGTTGTAATATCGATCATAAACATTAATATCGTCAAGGCGATAAATATCTGACCTCGCATTATATCCAGTTTTCTGTATCATGAAAAGTCGCTCTCCTCCTTCCACCAAGACACATACAGGCTTTTACCCTTTTGCCACAGTTTTGAGATGTATTGGAAATACTACGTATTTGTGTAAAATTGCTTGGAACCATTTACTGATCTAGAATTAGAGTGGAATAAATTGACGATTTCTCGAAAATAATTGGGATCCGAAAAGTCGTTCTCCTCGGCCCATCAAGACACTTGCAGGATTATTTCCACTTTACGCAGTTTTCAGATGAACCACAAATACTGCCTATGTCTTTAAACTTGCTTGGAACAGTTCACCGATCTGGAAATAACGAGAAATATATAAAAAAAAGCCCCAACCACAACCGTTTTCTTTGGACAAAACTTCATATAAATAGAAGCGAAAAACCTTATATAGTAGGCCTACCTGGACACATCTCTATGGTGGTTGCGGTTCCCATAGAGGTTGGTAGCGCTTAGACTCTGAAGCTGTCTCCTAATCGGTTGGTGCCATAGAGACGTGCTCACCAATAATCCGGATTTCGGGGGGGTTCCACGTAATGTGGGATTGGCATCTGATATCTTAGGATTCATATGAGTCGGCCATATCGAGAAGAACTGGTTCTTCTCACGCAAGTGACACCCAAAGCTCAACTCGGCAGAGCGTTACCACCGATCCCGGCCTCTGAGCGTCGTGGATGGTAGCGTTCGGTATGGTCCAACTTTTTTTCTTTGGAGTTTCGTTGGCTGTCGATTGACGAAATTTCACTTTAACCAGATCCATATATTAAATGTGGATAGATAGGGCTTCAATAACAATGAAGTGCTACACAGTAAATTTCCCAATGTATAATGAAATTTAGAAAGTCTTCTAGATTTTCAGATATAGTATCGAATTTTTTCGTTAATTACACCTTCTAACGGTCGGCCATATATGATATTACGCAATTATGTCTATATATACAAAATAGTACATAAAACTATAGTTCTGAAACTCTATCAAATTGAAAGATATGAAGCTGAGACTTTGTGTCAGCATTCACGGACACCTATGGAGTGTGTCCAATGTGTTTTTAAAATTTTGATGCAACTCAAAATTTGCCCTATATATTTCTCACCATTAACTTTGTATACAAGAAATAAATGTACATTGAGGGATGTAACTCTATCAAATTTATAGATATGAAGCTGAGACTTTGTGTCAGCATTCACAGTCACCTATGGAGTATGTCTAATGTGTTTTTGAAATTTTGATGCAACTTAAAATTTGTCCTATCTCTCACCATACATTAACTTTGTATACAGGAAATAAATGTACATTGAGGGATGTAACTCCATCAAATGGATACATATGAAGCTGTGACTTTGTGTCAGCATTCTCTGACAACCATGGAGTAGGTCCAATGTGTTTTTGAAATTTTGATTTATCTTAAAATTTGCCCTATCTCTCACCATACATTAACTTTGCATACAAACAATTAAAGTACATTGAGGGATGTAACTCTATCAAAAGGACACATATGAAGCTGTGACTTTGTGGCAGCATTCATAGTCACCTATGGAGTATGTCCAATGTGTTTTTGAAAATTTGATGCAACTCAAAATTTGCCCTATCTCTCACCATACATTAACTTTGCATACAAACAATTAAAGTACATTGAGGGATGTAACTCTATCAAATGGATACATATGAAGCTGTGACTTAGTGTCAGCATTTACAGACACCTATGGAGTATGTCCAATGTGTTTTTAAAATTTTGATGCAACTTAAAATTTGCCTTATCTCTCACCATACATTAACTTTGTATACAAGAAATAAATGTACATTGGGGGATGTAACTCTATCAAATTTATAGATATGAAGCTGTGACTTTGTGTCAGCATTCTCTGACAACCATGGAGTAGGTCCAATGTGTTTTTGAAATTTTGATTTATCTTAAAATTTGCCCTATCTCTCACCATACATTAACTTTGCATACAAACAATTAAAGTACATTGAGGGATGTAACTCTATCAAATGGATACATATGAAGCTGTGACTTAGTGTCAGCATTCACAGACACCTATGGAGTATGTCCAATGTGTTTTTAAAATTCTGATGCAACTTAAAATTTGCCCTATCTCTCACCATACATTAACTTTGAATACAAGAAATAAATGTACATTGGGGGTTGTAACTCTATCAAATTTATAGATATGAAGCTGTGACTTTGTGTCAGCATTCACAGTCACCTATGGAGTATGTCCAATGTGTTTTTGAAATGTTGATGCAACTAAAAATTTGCCCTATTTCTCACCATTAACTTTCAATACAAGATATTATTGTACATTGAGGGATGTAACTCTATCAAATGGATACATATGAAGCTCTGACTTAGTGTCAGCATTCACAGACACCTATGGAGTATGTCCAATGTGTTTTTGAAATTTTGATGCAACTTAAAATTTGCCCTATCTCTCACCATACATTAACTTTGTATACAAGAAATAAATGTACATTGAGGGATGTAACTCCATCAAATGGATACATATGAAGCTGTGACTTTGTGTCAGCATTCTCTGACAACCATGGAGTAGGTCCAATGTGTTTTTGAAATTTTGATTTATCTTAAAATTTGCCCTATCTCTCACCATACATTAACTTTGCATACAAACAATTAAAGTACATTGAGGGATGTAACTCCATCAAATGGATACATATGAAGCTGTGACTTAGTGTCAGCATTCACAGACACCTATGGAGTAGGTCCAATGTGTTTTTGAAATTTTGATTTATCTTAAAATTTGCCCTATCTCTCACCATACATTAACTTTGCATACAAACAATTAAAGTACATTGAGGGATGTAACTCTATCAAATGGACACATATGAAGCTGTGACTTTGTGTCAGCATTCACAGTCACCTATGGAGTATGTCCAATGTGTTTTTGAAAATTTAATGCAACTCAAAATTTGCCTTATCTCTCACCATACATTAACTTTGCATACAAACAATTAAAGTACATTGAGGGATGTAACTCTATCAAATTTATAGATATGAAGCTGTGACTTTGTGTCAGCATTCACAGTCACCTATGGAGTATGTCCAATGTGTTTTTGAAATGTTGATGCAACTTAAAATTTGCCCTATTTCTCACCATTAACTTTCAATACAAGATATTATTGTACATTGAGGGATGTAACTCTATCAAATGGATACATATGAAGCTGTGACTTTGTGTCAGCATTCTCTGACAACCATGGAGTAGGTCCAATGTGTTTTTGAAATTTTGATTTATCTTAAAATTTGCCCTATCTCTCACCATACATTAACTTTGCATACAAACAATTAAAGTACATTGAGGGATGTAACTCTATCAAATGGATACATATGAAGCTCTGACTTAGTGTCAGCATTCACAGACACCTATGGAGTATGTCTAATGTGTTTTTGAAATTTTGATGCAACTTAAAATTTGCCCTATCTCTCACCATACATTAACTTTGTATACAAGAAATAAATGTACATTGAGGGATGTAACTCTATTAAATGGATACATATGAAGCTGTGACTTTGTGTCAGCATTCTCTGACAACCATGGAGTAGGTCCAATGTGTTTTTGAAATTTTGATTTATCTTAAAATTTGCCCTATCTCTCACCATACATTAACTTTGCATACAAACAATTAAAGTACACTGAGGGATGTAACTCTATCAAATGGATACATATGAAGCTGTGACTTAGTGTCAGCATTCACAGACACCTATATATGGAGTATGTCCAATGTGTTTTTAAAATTTTGATTTATCTTAAAATTTGCCCTATCTCTCACCATACATTAACTTTATATACTAGAATTTAATGAACATTTATTGCTGTAACTCTATCAAACACTAACATATTAGACTAATATGTAATGTCAGCATTCACAGGCATGTATTGCAAAATGTTTTTGAAGTTTATAATGTATGTTCATCTTTTCCCTCTCTCCCACAATACATAGCTATTTACGTATAGAAAGAATATTTTTGTAGCTACAGTTTCCTTAAAAAAACATTATTTAATATATCTAGAAATTAGAATTTATTTATATACGCTAAAACTTAAGTTTGGAATTAGACTTAGAGTAATTCATACAGCCGGATCGGTTGTAATATCGATCATAAACATTAATATCGTCAAGGCGATAAATATCTGACCTCGCATTATATCCAGTTTTCTGTATCATGAAAAGTCGCTCTCCTCCTTCCACCAAGACACATACAGGCTTTTACCCATTTGCCACAGTTTTGAGATGTATTGGAAATACTGTGTATGTGTGTAAAATTGCTTGGAACCATTTACTGATCTACAATTAGAGGGGAATAAATTGACGATTTCTCGAAAATAATTGGGATCCGAAAAGTCGTTCTCCTCGGCCCATCAAGACACTTGCAGGATTATTTCCACTTTACGCAGTTTTCAGATGAACCACAAATACTGCCTATGTCTTTAAACTTGCTTGGAACAGTTCACCGATCTGGAAATAACGAGAAATATATAAAAAAAGCCCCAACCACAACCGTTTTCTTTGGACAAAACTTCATATAAATAGAAGCGAAAAACCTTATATAGTAGGCCTACCTGGACACATCTCTATGGTGGTTGCGGTTCCCATAGAGGTTGGTAGCGCTTAGACTCTGAAGCTGTCTCCTAATCGGTTGGTGCCATAGAGACGTGCTCACCAATAATCCGGATTTCGGGGGGGTTCCACGTAATGTGGGATTGGCATCTGATATCTTAGGATTCATATGAGTCGGCCATATCGAGAAGAACTGGTTCTTCTCACGCAAGTGACACCCAAAGCTCAACTCGGCAGAGCGTTACCACCGATCCCGGCCTCTGAGCGTCGTGGATGGTAGCGTTCGGTATGGTCCAACTTTTTTTCTTTGGAGTTTCGTTGGCTGTCGATTGACGAAATTTCACTTTAACCAGATCCATATATTAAATGTGGATAGATAGGGCTTCAATAACAATGAAGTGCTACACAGTGAATTTCCCAATGTATAATGAAATTTAGAAAGTCTTCTAGATATTCAGATATAGTATCGAATTTTTTCGTTAATTACACCTTCTAACGGTCGGCCATATATGATATTACGCAATTATGTCTATATATACAAAATAGTACATAAAACTATAGTTCTGAAACACTCTATCAAATTGAAAGATATGAAGCTGAGACTTTGTGTCAGCATTCACAGACACCTATGGAGTAGGTCCAATGTGTTTTTGAAATTTTGATTTATCTTAAAATTTGTCCGATCTCTCACCATACATTCACTTTTTATTCCACAATTTAATGTACATTGAGGGCTATAACTCTATCAAATTTATAAATATGAAGCTGTGACTTTGTGTCAGCATTCTCTGACAACCATGGAGTAGGTCCAATGTGTTTTTAAAATTTTGATGCAACTTAAAATTTGCCCTATTTCTCACCATTAACTTGGTATACAAGAAATAAATGTACATTGGGGGATGTAACTCTATCAAATTGAAAGATATGAAGCTGAGACTTTGTGTCAGCATTCACAGACACCTATGGAGTAGGTCCAATGTGTTTTTGAAATTTTGATTTATCTTAAAATTTGTCCGATCTCTCACCATACATTCACTTTTTATTCCACAATTTAATGTACATTGAGGGTTATAACTCTATCAAATTTATAAATATGAAGCTGTGACTTTGTGTCAGCATTCTCTGACAACCATGGAGTAGGTCCAATGTGTTTTTAAAATTTTGATGCGACTTAAAATTTGCCCTATTTCTCACCATTAACTTTGTATACAAGAAATAAATGTACATTGGGGGATGTAACTCTATCAAATTTATAGATATGAAGCTGTGACTTTGTGTCAGCATTCACAGTCACCTATGGAGTATGTCTAATGTGTTTTTGAAATTTTGATGCAACTTAAAATTTGCCCTATCTCTCACCATACATTAACTTTGCATACAAACAATTAAAGTACATTGAGGGATGTAACTCTATCAAATGGACACATATGAATCTGTGACTTTGTGTCAGCATTCACAGTCACCTATGGAGTATGTACAATGTGTTTTTGAAAATTTGATGCAACTCAAAATTTGCCCTATCTCTCACCATACATTAACTTTGCATACAAACAATTAAAGTACATTGAGGGATGTAACTCTATCAAATGGATACATATGAAGCTGTGACTTAGTGTCAGCATTCACAGACACCTATGGAGTATGTCCAATGTGTTTTTAAAATTTTGATGCAACTTAAAATTTGCCCTATCTCTCACCATACATTAACTTTGTATACAAGAAATAAATGTACATTGGGGGTTGTAACTCTATCAAATTTATAGATATGAAGCTGTGACTTTGTGTCAGCATTCACAGTCCCCTATGGAGTATGTCCAATGTGTTTTTGAAATTTTGATGCAACTTGAAATTTGCCCTATTTCTCACGATTAACTTTCAATACAAGATATTATTGTACATTGAGGGATGTAACTCTATCAAATGGATACATATGAAGCTGTGACTTAGTGTCAGCATTCACAGACACCTATGGAGTATGTCCAATGTGTTTTTGAAATTTTGATGCAACTTAAAATTTGTCCTATCTCTCACCATACATTAACTTTGTATACAAGAAATAAATGTACATTGAGGGATATAACTCCATCAAATGGATACATATGAAGCTGTGACTTTGTGTCAGCATTCTCTGACAACCATGGAGTAGGTCCAAGGTGTTTTTGAAATTTTGATTTATCTTAAAATTTGCCTTATCTCTCACCATACATTAACTTTATATACTAGAATTTAATGAACATTTATTGCTGTAACTCTATCAAACACTAACATATTAGACTAATATGTGATGTCAGCATTCACAGGCATGTATTGCAAAATGTTTTTGAAGTTTATAATGTATGTTCATCTTTTCTCTCTCTCCCACAATACATAGCTATTTACGTATAGAAAGAACATTTTTGTAGCTACAGTTTCCTTAAAAAAACATTATTTAATATATCTAGAAATTAGAATTTATTTACATACGCTAAAACTTAAGTTTGGAATTAGACTTAGAGTAATTCATACAGCCGGATCGGTTGTAATATCGATCATAAACATTAATATCGTCAAGGCGATAAATATCTGACCTCGCACTATCAGTTTTCTGTATCATGAAAAGTCGCTCTCCTCCTTTCACCAAGACACATACAGGCTTTTACCCTTTTGCCACAGTTTTGAGATGTATTGGAAATACTGCGTATTTGTGTAAAATTGCTTGGAACCATTTACTGATCTAGAATTAGAGGGGAATAAATTGACGATTTCTCGAAAATAATTGGGATCCGAAAAGTCGTTCTCCTCGGCCCATCAAGACACTTGCAGGATTATTTCCACTTTACGCAGTTTTCAGATGAACCACAAATACTGCCTATGTCTTTAAACTTGCTTGGAACAGTTCACCGATCTGGAAATAACGAGAAATATATAAAAAAAGCCCCAACCACAACCGTTTTCTTTGGACATAACTTCATATAAATAGAAGCGAAAAACCTTATATAGTAGGCCTACCTGGACACATCTCTATGGTGGTTGCGGTTCCCATAGAGGTTGGTAGCGCTTAGACTCTGAAGCTGTCTCCTAATCGGTTGGTGCCATAGAGACGTGCTCACCAATAATCCGGATTTCGGGGGGGTTCCACGTAATGTGGGATTGGCATCTGATATCTTAGGATTCATATGAGTCGGCCATATCGAGAAGAACTGGTTCTTCTCACGCAAGTGACACCCAAAGCTCAACTCGGCAGAGCGTTACCACCGATCCCGGCCTCTGAGCGTCGTGGATGGTAGCGTTCGGTATGGTCCAACTTTTTTCATACATATGAAGCTGTGACTTAGTGTCAGCATTCACAGACACCTATGGAGTATGTCCAATGTGTTTTTAAAATTTTGATGCAACTTAAAATTTGCCTTATCTCTCACCATACATTAACTTTGTATACAAGAAATAAATGTACATTGGGGGATGTATATAACTCTATCAAATTTATATATATGAAGCTGTGACTTTGTGTCAGCATTCACAGTCACCTATGGAGTATGTCTAATGTGTTTTTGAAATTTTGATGCAACTTAAAATTTGTCCTATCTCTCACCATACATTAACTTTGTATACAAGAAATAAATATACATTGAGGGATGTAACTCCATCAAATGGATACATATGAAGCTGTGACTTTGTGTCAGCATTCTCTGACAACCATGGTGTAGGTCCAATGTGTTTTTGAAATTTTGATTTATCTTAAAATTTGCCCTATCTCTCACCATACATTAACTTTGCATACAAACAATTAAAGTACATTTAGGGATGTAACTCTATCAAATGGATACATATGAAGGTGTGACTTTGTGTCAGCATTCACAGTCACCTATGGAGTATGTCCAATGTGTTTTTGAAAATTTGATGCAACCCAAAATTTGCCTTATCTCTCACCATACATTAACTTTGCATACAAACAATTAAAGTACATTGAGGGATGTAACTCTATCAAATGGATACATATGAAGCTGTGACTTAGTGTCAGCATTCACAGACACCTATAGAGTATGTCCAATGTGTTTTTAAAATTTTGATGCAACTTAAAATTTGCCCTATCTCTCACCATACATTAACTTTGTATACAAGAAATAAATGTACAATGAGGGATGTAACTCCATCAAATGGATACATATGAAGCTGTGACTTTGTGTCAGCCTTCACAGACACCTATGGAGTATGTCCAATGTTTTTTTAAAATTTTGATGCAACTTAAAATTTGCCCTATCTCTCACCATACATTAACTTTGTATACAAGAAATAAATGTACATTGAGGGATGTAACGCCATCAAATGGAAACATATGAAGCTGTGACTTTGTGTCAGCATTCTCTGACAACCATGTAGTAGGTTCAATGTGTTTTTGAAATTTTGATTAATCTTAAAATTTGCCTTATCTCTCACCAACCATTAACTTTTTATTCCACAATTTAATGTAAATTGAGGGCTATAACTCTATCAAATTATTAGACATGAAGCTGTGACTTTGTGTCAGCATTCACAGACACCTATTGAGTATGTCCAAAGTGTTTTTGAAATTTTGGTTTATTTTAAAATTTGCCCTATCTCTCACCGTACATTAACTTTGTATGCAAGAAATTCATGTACATTGAGGGATGTAACTCTATCAAATGGATACATATGAAGCTGTGACTTTGTGTCAGCATTAACAGACAACCATGGATTGTGTCCAATGTGTTTTTGAAATTTTGATGCAACTTAAAATTTGTCCTATCTCTCACCATACATTCACTTTTAATTCCACAATTTTATGTACATTGAGGGCTATAACTCTATCAAATTTATAAATATGAAGCTGTGACTTTGTGTCAGCATTCACAGACACCTATGGAGTATGTCCAATGTGTTTTTAAAATTTTGATGCAACTTAAAATTTGCCCTATCTCTCACCATACATTAACTTTGTATACAAGAAATAAATGTACAATAGGGGATGTAACTCTATCAAATTTATAGATATGAAGCTGTGACTTTGTGTCAGCATTCACAGACACCTATGGAGTATGTCTAATGTCTTTTTGAAATTTTAATGCAACTTAAAATTTGCCCTATCTATCACCATACATTAACTTTGTATACAAGGAATAAATGTACATTGAGGGATGTAACTTCATCAAATGGATACATATGAAGCTGTGACCTTGTGTCAACATTCACAGACACCTATGGAGTATGTCCAATGTGTTTTTGAAATTTTGATTTATCTTAAAATTTGCCCTATCTCTCACCATACATTAACTTTGCATACAAACAATTAAAGTACATTGAGGGCTATAATTCTATCAAATTTCTAGATATGAAGCTGTGACTTTGTTTCAGCATTCACACACACCTATGGAGTATGTCCAATGTGTTTTTAAAATTTTGATGCAACTTAAAATTTGCCCTATCTCTCACCATACATTAACTTTGTATACAAGAAATAAATGTACATTGAGGGATGTAACTCCATCAAATGGATACATATGAAGCTGTGACTTAGTGTCAGCCTTCACAGACACCTATGGAGTATGTCCAATGTGTTTTTAAAATTTTGATGCAACTTAAAATTTGCCCTATCTCTCACCATACATTAACTTTGTATACAAGAAATAAATGTACATTGAGGGATGTAACTCCATCAAATGGATACATATGAAGCTGTGACTTAGTGTCAGCATTCACAGTCACCTATGGAGTATGTCCAATGTGTTTTTGAAATTTTGATGCAACTTAAAATTTGCCCTATTTCTCACCATTAACTTTCAATACAAGATATTATTGTACATTGAGGGATGTAACTCTATCAAATGGATACATATGAAGCTGTGACTTAGTGTCAGCATTCACAGACACCTATGGTGTATGTCTAATGTGTTTTTGAAATTTTGATGCAACTCAAAATTTGCCCTATCTCTCACCATACATTAACTTTATATACTAGAATTTAATGAACATTTATTGCTGTAACTCTATCAAACACTAACACATTAGACTAATATGTGATGTCAGCTTTCACAGGCATGTATTGCAAAATGTTTTTGAAGTTTATAATGTATGTTCATCTTTTTCCTCTTTCCCACAATACATTTACGTTTAGAAAGAATAATTTAAAACATTTTTGTAGCTACAGTTTCCTTAAAAACATTATTTAATATATCTAGAAATTAGAATTTATTTATATACGCTAAAACTTTAGTTTGGAATTAGACTTAGAGTAATTCATACAGCCGGGTCGGTTGTAATATCGATCATAAACATTAATATCGTCAAGGCGATAAATATCTGACCTTGCACTATATCCAGTTTTCTGTATCATGAAAAGTCGCTCTCCTCCTTCCACCAAGACACATACAGGCTTTTACCCATTTGCCACAGTTTTGAGATGTATTGGAAATACTGCGTATGTGTGTAAAATTGCTTGGAACGATTTATTGATCTAGAATTAGGGTGGAATAAATTGACGATTTCTCGAAAATAATTGGGATCCGAAAAGTCGTTCTCCTCGGCCCATCAAGACACTTGCAGGATTATTTCCACTTTACGCAGTTTTCAGATGAACCACAAATACTGCCTATGTCTTTAAACTTGCTTGGAACAGTTCACCGATCTGGAAATAACGAGAAATATATAAAAAAAGCCCCAACCACAACCGTTTTCTTTGGACAAAACTTCATATAAATAGAAGCGAAAAACCTTATATAGTAGGCCTACCTGGACACATCTCTATGGTGGTTGCGGTTCCCATAGAGGTTGGTAGCGCTTAGACTCTGAAGCTGTCTCCTAATCGGTTGGTGCCATAGAGACGTGCTCACCAATAATCCGGATTTCGGGGGGGTTCCACGTAATGTGGGATTGGCATCTGATATCTTAGGATTCATATGAGTCGGCCATATCGAGAAGAACTGGTTCTTCTCACGAAAGTGACACCCAAAGCTCAACTCGGCAGAGCGTTACCACCGATCCCGGCCTCTGAGCGTCGTGGATGGTAGCGTTCGGTATGGTCCAACTTTTTTCCTTTGGAGTTTCGTTGGCTGTCGATTGACGAAATTTCACTTTAACCAGATCCATATATTAAATGTGGATAGATAGGGCTTCAATAACAATGAAGTGCTACACAGTGAATTTCCCAATGTATAATGAAATTTAGAAAGTCTTCTAGATATTCAGATATAGTATCGAATTTTTTCGTTAATTACACCTTCTAACGGTCGGCCATATATGATATTACGCAATTATGTCTATATATACAAAATAGTACATAAAACTATAGTTCTGAAACTCTATCAAATTGAAAGATATGAAGCTGAGACTTTGTGTCAGCATTCACGGACACCTATGGAGTGTGTCCAATGTGTTTTTGAAATTTTGATGCAATTTAAAATTTGCCCTATCTCTCACCATACATTAACTTTTTATTCTACAATTTAATGTACATTGAGGGCTATGACTCTATCAAATTATTAGATATGAAGCTGTGACTTTGTGTCAGCATTCACAGACACCTATGGAGTATGTCCAATGTGTTTTTGAAATTTTGATTTATTTTTAAATTTGCCTTATCTCTCACCATACATTAACTTTGTATACAAGAAATAAATGTACAATAGGGGATGTAACTCTATCAAATTTATAGATATGAAGCTGTGACTTTGTGTCAGCATTCACAAACACCTATGGAGTATGTCTAATGTGTTTTCGAAATTTTAATGCAACTTAAAATTTGCCCTATCTCTCACCATACATTAACTTTGTATACAAGAAATAAATGTACATTGAGGGATGTAACTCCATCAAATGGATACATATGAAGCTGTGACTTTGTGTCAGCATTCACAGACACCTATGGAGTATGTCCAATGTGTTTTTGAAATTTTGATTTATCTTAAAATTTGCCCTATCTCTCACCATACATTAACTTTGCATACAAACAATTAAAGTACATTGAGGGCTATAATTCTATCAAATTTCTAGATATGAAGCTGTGACTTTGTTTCAGCATTCACAGACACCCATGGAGTATGTCTAATGTGTTTTTTAAATTTTGATGCAAATTAAAATTTGCCCTATCTCCCACCATACATTAACTTTGTATACAAGAAATAAATGTACATTGAGGGATGTAACTCCATCAAATGGATACAAATGAAGCTGTGACTTAGTGTCAGCCTTCACAGACACCTATGGAGTATGTCCAATGTGTTTTTAAAATTTTGATGCAACTTAAAATTTGCCCTATCTCTCACCATACATTAACTTTGTATACAAGAAATAAATGTAGATTGAGGGATGTAACTCTATCAAATGGATACATATGAAGCTGTGACTTAGTGTCAGCATTCACAGTCACCTATGGAGTATGTCCAATGTGTTTTTGAAAATTTGATGCAACTCAAATATTGCTCTATCTCTCACCATACATTAACTTTGCATACAAACAATTAAAGTACATTGAGGGATGTAACTCTATCAAATGGATACATATGAAGCTGTGACTTAGTGTCAGCATTCACAGACACCTATAGAGTATGTCCAATATGTTTTTAAAATTTTGATGCAACTCAAAATTTGCCCTATCTCTCACCATACATACAAGAATTCAATGTAAATTGAGAGCTGAAACTGTATCAAATTTATAGATATGAAGCTGTGACTTCGTGTCAGCATTCGTAGACACCCAAGGAGTATGTCCAATGTGTTTTTGAAATTTTGATGCAACTTAAAATTTGCCCTATCTCTCACCATACATTAACTTTGTAAGCAGGAAGTAAATGTACATTGAGGGATGTAACTCTATCAAATGGATACATATGAAGCTGTGACTTTGTGTCAGCATTCACAGACACCCATGGAGTATGTCCAATGTGTTTTTGAAATTTTGATGCAACTTAAAATTTGCCCTATCTCCCACCATACATTAACTTTGTATACAAGAAATTAATGTATATTGAGAGATGTAACTCTATCAAATGGACACATATGAAGCTGTGACTTTGTGTCAGCATTCACTGACAACCATGGAGTAGGTCCAATGTGTTTTTGAAATTTTGATTTATCTTAAAATTTGCTCTATCTCTCACCATACATTAACTTTGCATACAAGAATTTAATGAACATGGAGGGCTATAATTCTATCAAATTTATAGATATGAAGCTGTGACTTTGTGTCAGCATTCACAGACACCCATGGAGTATGTCCAATGTGTTTTTGAAATTTTGATGCAACTTAAAATTTGCCCTATTTCTCACCATTAACTTTCAATACAAGATATTATTGTACATTGAGGGATGTAACTCTATCAAATGGATACATATGAAGCTGTGACTTTGTGTCAGCATTCACAGACAACTATAGAGTATGTCCAATGTATTTTTAAAATTTTGATGCAACTTAAAATTTGCCCTATCTCTCACCATACATTAACTTTGTTTACAAGAAATAAATGTACATTGGGGGATGTAACTCTATCAAATTTATAGATATGAAGCTGTGACTTTGTGTCAGCATTCTCAGTCACCTATGGTGTATGTCTAATGTGTTTTTGAAATTTTGATGCAACTCAAAATTTGCCCTATCTCTCACCATACATTAACTTTATATACTAGAATTTAATGAACATTTATTGCTGTAACTCTATCAAACACTAACACATTAGACTAATATGTGATGTCAGCTTTCACAGGCATGTATTGCAAAATATTTTTGAAGTTTATAATGTATGTTCATCTTTTTCCTCTTTCCAACAATACATTTACGTTTAGAAAGAATAATTTAAAACATTTTTGTAGCTACAGTTTCCTTAAAAACATTATTTAATATATCTAGAAATTAGAATTTATTTATATACGTTAAAACTTTAGTTTGGAATTAGACTTAGAGTAATTCATACAGCCGGGTCGGTTGTAATATCGATCATAAACATTAATATCGTCAAGGCGATAAATATCTGACCTTGCACTATCAGTTTTCTGTATCATGAAAAGTCGCTCTCCTCCTTCCACCAAGACACATACAGGCTTTTACCCATTTGCCACAGTTTTGAGATGTATTGGAAATACTGCGTATGTGTGTAAAATTGCTTGGAACCATTTACTGATCTAGAATTAGAGTGGAATAAATTGACGATTTCTCGAAAATAATTGGGATCCGAAAAGTCTTTCTCCTCGGCCCATCAAGACACTTGCAGGATTATTTCCACTTTACGCAGTTTTCAGATGAACCACAAATACTGCCTATGTCTTTAAACTTGCTTGGAAGAGTTCACCGATCTGGAAATAACGAGAAATATATAAAAAAAGCCCCAACCACAACCGTTTTCTTTGGACAAAACTTCATATAAATAGAAGCGAAAAACCTTATATAGTAGGCCTACCTGGACACATCTCTATGGTGGTTGCGGTTCCCATAGAGGTTGGTAGCGCTTAGACTCTGAAGCTGTCTCCTAATCGGTTGGTGCCATAGAGACGTGCTCACCAATAATCCGGATTTCGGGGGGGTTCCACGTAATGTGGGATTGGCATCTGATATCTTAGGATTCATATGAGTCGGCCATATCGAGAAGAACTGGTTCTTCTCACGAAAGTGACACCCAAAGCTCAACTCGGCAGAGCGTTACCACCGATCCCGGCCTATGAGCGTCGTGGATGGTAGCGTTCGGTATGGTCCAACTTTTTTCCTTTGGAGTTTCGTTGGCTGTCGATTGACGAAATTTCACTTTAACCAGATCCATATATTAAATGTGGATAGATAGGGCTTCAATAACAATGAAGTGCTACACAGTGAATTTCCCAATGTATAATGAAATTTAGAAAGTCTTCTAGATATTCAGATATAGTATCGAATTTTTCGTTAATTACACCTTCTAACGGTCGGCCATATATGATATTACGCAATTATGTCTATATATACAAAATAGTACATAAAACTATAGTTCTGAAACTCTATCAAATTGAAAGATATGAAGCTGAGACTTTGTGTCAGCATTCACGGACACCTATGGAGTGTGTCCAATGTGTTTTTGAAATTTTGATGCAATTTAAAATTTGCCCTATCTCTCACCATACATTAACTTTTTATTCTACAATTTAATGTACATTGAGGGCTATGACTCTATCAAATTATTAGATATGAAGCTGTGACTTTGTGTCAGCATTCACAGACACCTATGGAGTATGTCCAATGTGTTTTTGAAATTTTGATTTATTTTTAAATTTGCCTTATCTCTCACCATACATTAACTTTGTATACAAGAAATAAATGTACAATAGGGGATGTAACTCTATCAAATTTATAGATATGAAGCTGTGACTTTGTGTCAGCATTCACAAACACCTATGGAGTATGTCTAATGTGTTTTCGAAATTTTAATGCAACTTAAAATTTGCCCTATCTCTCACCATACATTAACTTTGTATACAAGAAATAAATGTACATTGAGGGATGTAACTCCATCAAATGGATACATATGAAGCTGTGACTTTGTGTCAGCATTCACAGACACCTATGGAGTATGTCCAATGTGTTTTTGAAATTTTGATTTATCTTAAAATTTGCCCTATCTCTCACCATACATTAACTTTGCATACAAACAATTAAAGTACATTGAGGGCTATAATTCTATCAAATTTATAAATATGAAGTTGGACTTTGTGTCAGCATTCACAGTCACCTATTGAGTATGTCCAATGTGTTTTTAAAATTTTGATGCAACTTAAAATTTGCCCAATCTCTCAGCATACATTAACTTTGTATACAAGAAATAAATGTACATTGGGGGATGTAACTCTATCAAATTTATAGATATAAAGCTGTGACTTTTTGTCAGCATTCACAGACACCTATGGAGTATGTCCAATGTGTTTTTGAAATTTAGATGCAACTTAAAATTTGCCCTATCTCTCACCATACATTAACTTTGCATACAAACAATTAGAGTACATTGAGAGATGTAACTCTATCAAATGGATACATATGAAGCTGTGACTTAGTGTCAGCATTCACAGTCACCTATGGAGTATGTCCAATGTGTTTTTGAAATTTTGATGCAACTTAAAATTTGCCCTATCTCTCACCATACATTACCTTTGTATACAAAAAATAAATGTAGATTGAGGGATGTAACTCCATCAAATGGATACATATGAAGCTGTGACTTTCTGTCAGCATTCACAGACACCTATGGAGTATGTCCAATGTGTTTTTGAAATTTTGATGCAACTTAAAATTTGCCCTATCTCTCACCATACATTAACTTTGTATACAAGAAATAAATGTACATTGAGGGATGTAACTCCATCAAATGGATACATATGAAGCTGTGACTTTGTGTCAGCATTCACAGTCACCTATGGAGTATGTCCAATGTGTTTATGAAATTTTGATGCAACTTAAAATTTGCCCTATCTCTCACCATACATTAACCTTGCATACAAATAATTAAAGTACATTGAGGGATGTAACTCTATCAAATGGACAGATATGAAGCTGTGACTTTGTTTCAGCATTCACAGTCACCTATGGAGTATGTCCAATGTGTTTTGGAAAATTTGATGCAACTCAAAATTTGCCCTATCTCACCATACATTAACTTTGCATACAAACAATTAAAGTACATTGAGGGATCTAACTCTATCAAATGGATACATATGAAGCTGTGACTTAGTGTCAGCATTCACAGACACCTATAGAGTATGTCCAATGTGTTTTTAAAATTTTGATGCAACTTAAAATTTGCCCTATCTCTCACCATACATTAACTTTGTATGCAAGAAATTCATGTACATTGAGGGATGTAACTCTATCAAATGGATACATATGAAGCTGTGACTTTGTGTCAGCATTAACAGACAACCATGGAGTGTGTCCAATGTGTTTTTGAAATTTTGATGCAACTTAAAATTTGTCCTATCTCTCACCATACATTCACTTTTTATTCCACAATTTTATGTACATTGAGGGCTATAACTCTATCAAATGGACAGATATGAAGCTGTGACTTTGTTTCAGCATTCACAGTCACCTATGGAGTATGTCCAATGTGTTTTGGAAAATTTGATGCAACTCAAAATTTGCCCTATCTCACCATACATTAACTTTGCATACAAACAATTAAAGTACATTGAGGGATCTAACTCTATCAAATGGATACATATGAAGCTGTGACTTAGTGTCAGCCTTCACAGACACCTATAGAGTATGTCCAATGTGTTTTTAAAATTTTGATGCAACTTAAAATTTGCCCTATCTCTCACCATACATTAACTTTGTATACAAGAAATAAATGTACATTGAGGGATGTAACTCCATCAAATGGATACATATGAAGCTGTGACTTTGTGTCAGCATTCACAGTCACCTATGGAGTATGTCCAATGTGTTTATGAAATTTTGATGCAACTTAAAATTTGCCCTATCTCTCACCATACATTAACCTTGCATACAAATAATTAAAGTACATTGAGGGATGTAACTCTATCAAATGGACAGATATGAAGCTGTGACTTTGTTTCAGCATTCACAGTCACCTATGGAGTATGTCCAATGTGTTTTGGAAAATTTGATGCAACTCAAAATTTGCCCTATCTCACCATACATTAACTTTGCATACAAACAATTAAAGTACATTGAGGGATCTAACTCTATCAAATGGATACATATGAAGCTGTGACTTAGTGTCAGCATTCACAGACACCTATAGAGTATGTCCAATGTGTTTTTAAAATTTTGATGCAACTTAAAATTTGCCCTATCTCTCACCATACATTAACTTTGTATGCAAGAAATTCATGTACATTGAGGGATGTAACTCTATCAAATGGATACATATGAAGCTGTGACTTTGTGTCAGCATTAACAGACAACCATGGAGTGTGTCCAATGTGTTTTTGAAATTTTGATGCAACTTAAAATTTGTCCTATCTCTCACCATACATTCACTTTTTATTCCACAATTTTATGTACATTGAGGGCTATAACTCTATCAAATTTATAAATATGAAGCTGTGACTTTGTGTCAGCATTCACAGACACCAATGGAGTATGTCCAATGTGTTTTTAAAATTTTGATGCAACTTAAAATTTGCCCTATCTCTCACCATACATTAACTTTGTATACAAGAAATAAATGTACAATAGGGGATGTAACTCTATCAAATTTATAGATATGAAGCTGTGACTTTGTGTCAGCATTCACAGACACCTATAGAGTATGTCTAATGTGTTTTTGAAATTTTAATGCAACTTAAAATTTGCCCTATCTCTCACCATACATTAACTTTGTATACAAGAAATAAATGTACATTGAGGGATGTAACTTCATCAAATGGATACATATGAAGCTGTGACCTTTTGTCAGCATTCACAGACACCTATGGAGTATGTCCAATGTGTTTTTGAAATTTTGATTTATCTTAAAATTTGCCCTATCTCTCACCATACATTAACTTTGCATACAAACAATTAAAGTACATTGAGGGCTATAATTCTATCAAATTTCTAGATATGAAACTGTGACTTTGTTTCAGCATTTACACACACCCATGGAGTATGTCTAATGTGTTTTTGAAATTTTGATGCAACTTAAAATTTGCCCTATCTCCCACCATACATTAACTTTGTATACAAGAAATAAATGTACATTGAGGGATGTAACTCCATCAAATGGATACATATGAAGCTGTGACTTAGTGTCAGCCTTCACAGACACCTATGGAGTATGTCCAATGTGTTTTTAAAATTTTGATGCAACTTAAAATTTGCCCTATCTCTCACCATACATTAACTTTGTATACAAGAAATAAATGTACATTGAGGGATGTAACTCCATCAAATGGATACATATGAAGCTGTGACTTTGTGTCAGCATTCACTGACAACCATGGAGTAGGTCCAATGTGTTTTTGAAATTTTGATTTATCTTAAAATTTGCCCTATCTCTCACCATACATTAACTTTGCATACAAGAATTTAATGAACATTGAGGGATGTAACTCTATCAAATGGATACATATGAAGCTGTGACTTAATGTCAGCATTCTCTGACAACCATGGAGTATATGTAGGTCCAATGTGTTTTTGAAATTTTGATTTATCTTAAAATTTGCCCTATCTCTCACCATACATTAACTTTGCATACAAACAATTAAGGTACATTGAGGGCTATAATTCTATCAAATTTCTAGATATGAAACTGTGACTTTGTTTCAGCATTTACACACACCCATGGAGTATGTCTAATGTGTTTTTGAAATTTTGATTTATGTTAAAATTTGCCCTATCTCTCACTATACATTAACTTTGCATACAAACAATTAAAGTACATTGAGGGCTATAATTTTATCAAATTTCTAGATATGAAGCTGTGACTTTGTTTCAGCATTCACACACACCCATGGAGTATGTCTAATGTGTTTTTGAAATTTTGATGCAACTTAAAATTTGCCCTATCTCCCACCATACATTAACTTTGTATACAAGAAATAAATGTACATTGAGGGATGTAACTCCATCAAATGGATACATATGAAGCTGTGACTTAGTGTCAGCCTTCACAGACACCTATGGAGTATGTCCAATGTGTTTTTAAAATTTTGATGCAACTTAAAATTTGCCCTATCTCTCACCATACATTAACTTTGTATACAAGAAATAAATGTACATTGAGGGATGTAACTCCATCAAATGGATACATATGAAGCTGTGACTTTGTGTCAGCATTCACTGACAACCATGGAGTGTGTCCAATGTGTTTTTGAAATTTTGATTTATCTTAAAATTTTCACTATCTCTCACCATACATTAACTTTGCATACAAGAATTTAATGAACATTGAGGGATGTAACTCTATCAAATGGATACATATGAAGCTGTGACTTAATGTCAGCATTCTCTGACAACCATGGAGTATACGTAGGTCCAATGTGTTTTTGAAATTTTGATTTATCTTAAAATTTGCCCTATCTCTCACCATACATTAACTTGGCATACAAACAATTAAAGTACATTGAGGGCTATAATTCTATCAAATTTCTAGATATGAAACTGTGACTTTGTTTCAGCATTTACACACACCCATGGAGTATGTCTAATGTGTTTTTGAAATTTTGATGCAACTTAAAATTTGCCCTATCTCCCACCATACATTAACTTTGTATACAAGAAATAAATGTACATTGAGGGATGTAACTCCATCAAATGGATACATATGAAGCTGTGACTTAGTGTCAGCCTTCACAGACACCTATGGAGTATGTCCAATGTGTTTTTAAAATTTTGATGCAACTTAAAATTTGCCCTATCTCTCACCATACATTAACTTTGTATACAAGAAATACGTAAATGTACATTGAGGGATGTAACTCCATCAAATGGATACATATGAAGCTGTGACTTTGTGTCAGCATTCTCTGACAACCATGGAGTAGGTCCAATGTGTTTTTGAAATTTTGATGCAACTTAAAATTTGCCCTATCTCTCACCATACATTAACTTTGTATACAAGAAATAAATGTACATTGAGGGATGTAACTCCATCAAATGGATACATATGAAGCTGTGACTTTGTGTCAGCATTCTCTGACAACCATGGAGTATACGTAGGTCCAATGTGTTTTTGAAATTTTGATTTATCTTAAAATTTGCCCTATCTCTCACCATACATTAACTTTGCATACAAACAATTAAAGTACATTGAGGGATGTAACTCTATCAAATGGACACATATGAAGCTTTGACTTTGTGTCAGCATTCACAGTCACCTATGGAGTATGTCCAATGTGTTTTTGAAAATTTGATGCAACTCAAAATTTGCCCTATCTCTCACCATACATTAACTTTGCATACAAACAATTAAAGTACATTGAGGAATATAACTCTATCAAATGGATACATATGAAGCTGTGACTTTGTGTCAGCATTCACAGTCACCTATGGAGTATGTCCAATGTGTTTTTGAAATTTTGATGCAACTTAAAATTTGCCCTATCTCTCACCATACATTAACCTTGCATACAAATAATTAAAGTACATTGAGGGATGTAACTCTATCAAATGGACACATATGAAGCTGTGACTTTGTTTCAGCATTCACAGTCACCTATGGAGTATGTCCAATGTGTTTTTGAAAATTTGATGCAACTCAAAATTTGCCCTATCTCTCACCATACATTAACTTTGTATGCAAGAAATTCATGTACATTGAGGGATGTAACTCTATCAAATGGATACATATGAAGCTGTGACTTTGTGTCAGCATTAACAGACAACCATGGAGTGTGTCCAATGTGTTTTTGAAATTTTGATGCAACTTAAAATTTGTCCTATCTCTCACCATACATTCACTTTTTATTCCACAATTTTATGTACATTGAGGGCTATAACTCTATCAAATTTATAAATATGAAGCTGTGACTTTGTGTCAGCATTCACAGACACCAATGGAGTATGTCCAATGTGTTTTTAAAATTTTGATGCAACTTAAAATTTGCCCTATCTCTCACCATACATTAACTTTGTATACAAGAAATAAATGTACAATAGGGGATGTAACTCTATCAAATTTATAGATATGAAGCTGTGACTTTGTGTCAGCATTCACAGACACCTATAGAGTATGTCTAATGTGTTTTTGAAATTTTAATGCAACTTAAAATTTGCGCTATCTCTCACCATACATTAACTTTGTATACAAGAAATAAATGTACATTGAGGGATGTAACTTCATCAAATTTCTAGATATGAAGCTGTGACCTTGTGTCAGCATTCACAGACACCCATGGAGTATGTCCAATGTGTTTTTGAAATTTTGATTTATCTTAAAATTTGCCCTATCTCTCACTATACATTAACTTTGCATACAAACAATTAAAGTACATTGAGGGCTATAATTTTATCAAATTTCTAGATATGAAGCTGTGACTTTGTTTCAGCATTCACACACACCCATGGAGTATGTCTAATGTGTTATTGAAATTTTGATGCAACTTAAAATTTGCCCTATCTCCCACCATACATTAACTTTGTATACAAGAAATAAATGTACATTGAGGGATGTAACTCCATCAAATGGATGCATATGAAGCTGTGACTTAGTGTCAGCCTTCACAGACACCTATGGAGTATGTCCAATGTGTTTTTAAAATTTTGATGCAACTTAAAATTTGCCCTATCTCTCACCATACATTAACTTTGTATACAAGAAATAAATGTACAATAGGGGATGTAACTCTATCAAATTTATAGATATGAAGCTGTGACTTTGTGTCAGCATTCACAGACACCTATGGAGTATGTCTAATGTGTTTTTGAAATTTTAATGCAACTTAAAATTTGCCTTATCTCTCACCATACATTAACTTTGTATACAAGAAATAAATGTACATTGAGGGATGTAACTTCATCAAATGGATACATATGAAGCTGTGACCTTTTGTCAGCATTCACAGACACCTATGGAGTATGTCCAATGTGTTTTTGAAATTTTGATTTATCTTAAAATTTGCCCTATCTCTCACCATACATTAACTTTGCATACAAACAATTAAAGTACATTGAGGGCTATAATTCTATCAAATTTCTAGATATGAAACTGTGACTTTGTTTCAGCATTTACACACACCCATGGAGTATGTCTAATGTGTTTTTGAAATTTTGATGCAACTTAAAATTTGCCCTATCTCCCACCATACATTAACTTTGTATACAAGAAATAAATGTACATTGAGGGATGTAACTCCATCAAATGGATACATATGAAGCTGTGACTTAATGTCAGCATTCACAGTCACCTATGGAGTATGTCCAATGTGTTTTTGAAAATTTGATGCAACTCAAAATTTGCCCTATCTCTCACCATACATTAACTTTGCATACAAACAATTAAAGTACATTGAGGGATGTAACTCTATCAAATGGATACATATGAAGCTGTGACTTAGTGTCAGCATTCACAGACACCTATAGAGTATGTCCAATGTGTTTTTAAAATTTTGATGCAACTAAAAATTTGCCCTATCTCTCACCATACATACAAGAATTCAATGTACATTGAGAGCTGTAACTGTATCAAATTTGTAGATATGAAGCTGTGACTTTGTGTCAGCATTCGTAGACACCCATGGAGTATGTCCAATGTGTTTTTGAAATTTTGATGCAACTTAAAATTTGCCCTATCTCTCACCATACATTAACTTTGTAAGCAGGAAATAAATGTACATTGAGGGCTGTAACTCTATCAAATGGATACACATGAAGCTGTGACTTTGTGTCAGCATTCACAGACACCCATGGAGTATGTCCAATGTGTTTTTGAAATTTTGATGCAACTTAAAATTTGCCCTATTTCTCACCATTAACTTTCAATACAAGATATTATTGTACATTGAGGGATGTAACTCTATCAAATGGATACATATGAAGCTGTGACTTAGTGTCAGCATTCACAGACACCTATGGTGTATGTCTAATGTGTTTTTGAAATTTTGATGCAACTCAAAATTTGCCCTATCTCTCACCATACATTAACTTTATATACTAGAATTTAATGAACATTTATTGCTGTAACTCTATCAAACACTAACACATTAGACTAATATGTGATGTCAGCTTTCACAGGCATGTATTGCAAAATGTTTTTGAAGTTTATAATGTATGTTCATCTTTTTCCTCTTTCCCACAATACATTTACGTTTAGAAAGAATAATTTAAAACATTTTTGTAGCTACAGTTTCCTTAAAAACATTATTTAATATATCTAGAAATTAGAATTTATTTATATACGCTAAAACTTTAGTTTGGAATTAGACTTAGAGTAATTCATACAGCCGGGTCGGTTGTAATATCGATCATAAACATTAATATCGTCAAGGCGATAAATATCTGACCTTGCACTATATCCAGTTTTCTGTATCATGAAAAGTCGCTCTCCTCCTTCCACCAAGACACATACAGGCTTTTACCCTTTTGCCACAGTTTTGAGATGTATTGGAAATACTGCGTATGTGTGTAAAATTGCTTGGAACGATTTATTGATCTAGAATTAGGGTGGAATAAATTGACGATTTCTCGAAAATAATTGGGATCCGAAAAGTCGTTCTCCTCGGCCCATCAAGACACTTGCAGGATTATTTCCACTTTACGCAGTTTTCAGATGAACCACAAATACTGCCTATGTCTTTAAACTTGCTTGGAACAGTTCACCGATCTGGAAATAACGAGAAATATATAAAAAAAGCCCCAACCACAACCGTTTTCTTTGGACAAAACTTCATATAAATAGAAGCGAAAAACCTTATATAGTAGGCCTACCTGGACACATCTCTATGGTGGTTGCGGTTCCCATAGAGGTTGGTAGCGCTTAGACTCTGAAGCTGTCTCCTAATCGGTTGGTGCCATAGAGACGTGCTCACCAATAATCCGGATTTCGGGGGGGTTCCACGTAATGTGGGATTGGCATCTGATATCTTAGGATTCATATGAGTCGGCCATATCGAGAACTGGTTCTTCTCACGAAAGTGACACCCAAAGCTCAACTCGGCAGAGCGTTACCACCGATCCCGGCCTCTGAGCGTCGTGGATGGTAGCGTTCGGTATGGTCCAACTTTTTTCCTTTGGAGTTTCGTTGGCTGTCGATTGACGAAATTTCACTTTAACCAGATCCATATATTAAATGTGGATAGATAGGGCTTCAATAACAATGAAGTGCTACACAGTGAATTTCCCAATGTATAATGAAATTTAGAAAGTCTTCTAGATATTCAGATATAGTATCGAATTTTTTCGTTAATTACACCTTCTAACGGTCGGCCATATATGATATTACGCAATTATGTCTATATATACAAAATAGTACATAAAACTATAGTTCTGAAACTCTATCAAATTGAAAGATATGAAGCTAAGACATTGTGTCAGCATTCACGGACACCTATGGAGTGTGTCCAATGTGTTTTTGAAATTTTGATGCAATTTAAAATTTGCCCTATCTCTCACCATACATTAACTTTTTATTCTACAATTTAATGTACATTGAGGGCTATGACTCTATCAAATTATTAGATATGAAGCTGTGACTTTGTGTCAGCATTCACAGACACCTATGGAGTATGTCCAATGTGTTTTTGAAATTTTGATTTATTTTTAAATTTGCCTTATCTCTCACCATACATTAACTTTGTATACAAGAAATAAATGTACAATAGGGGATGTAACTCTATCAAATTTATAGATATGAAGCTGTGACTTTGTGTCAGCATTCACAAACACCTATGGAGTATGTCTAATGTGTTTTCGAAATTTTAATGCAACTTAAAATTTGCCCTATCTCTCACCATACATTAACTTTGTATACAAGAAATAAATGTACATTGAGGGATGTAACTCCATCAAATGGATACATATGAAGCTGTGACTTTGTGTCAGCATTCACAGACACCTATGGAGTATGTCCAATGTGTTTTTGAAATTTTGATTTATCTTAAAATTTGCCCTATCTCTCACCATACATTAACTTTGCATACAAACAATTAAAGTACATTGAGGGCTATAATTCTATCAAATTTCTAGATATGAAGCTGTGACTTTGTTTCAGCATTCACAGACACCCATGGAGTATGTCTAATGTGTTTTTTAAATTTTGATGCAAATTAAAATTTGCCCTATCTCCCACCATACATTAACTTTGTATACAAGAAATAAATGTACATTGAGGGATGTAACTCCATCAAATGGATACAAATGAAGCTGTGACTTAGTGTCAGCCTTCACAGACACCAATGGAGTATGTCCAATGTGTTTTTGAAATTTTGATTTATCTTAAAATTTGCCCTATCTCTCACCATACATTAACTTTGCATACAAACAATTAAAGTACATTGAGGGATGTAACTCTATCAAATGGACACATGTGAAGCTTTGACTTTGTGTCAGCATTCACAGTCACCTATGGAGTATGTCCAATGTGTTTTTGAAAATTTGATGCAACTCAAAATTTGCCCTATCTCTCACCATACATTAACTTTGCATACAAACAATTAAAGTACATTGAGGAATATAACTCTATCAAATGGATACATATGAAGCTGTGACTTAGTGTCAGCATTCACAGACACCTATGGAGTATGTCCAATGTGTTTTTAAAATTTTGATGCAACTTAAAATTTGCCCTATCTCTCACCATACATTAACTTTGTATACAAGAAATAAATGTACATTGAGGGATGTAACTCCATCAAATGGATACATATGAAGCTGTGACTTTGTGTCAGCATTCACAGTCACCTATGGAGTATGTCCAATGTGTTTTTGAAATTTTGATGCAACTTAAAATTTGTCCTATCTCTCACCATACATTCACTTTTTATTCCACAATTTTATGTACATTGAGGGCTATAACTCTATCAAATTTATAAATATGAAGCTGTGACTTTGTGTCAGCATTCACAGACACCAATGGAGTATGTCCAATGTGTTTTTAAAATTTTGATGCAACTTAAAATTTGCCCTATCTCTCACCATACATTAACTTTGTATACAAGAAATAAATGTACAATAGGGGATGTAACTCTATCAAATTTATAGATATGAAGCTGTGACTTTGTGTCAGCATTCACAGACACCTAAAGAGTATGTCTAATGTGTTTTTGAAATTTTAATGCAACTTAAAATTTGCCCTTTCTCTCACCATACATTAACTTTGTATACAAGAAATAAATGTACATTGAGGGATGTAACTTCATCAAATTTCTAGATATGAAGCTGTGACCTTGTGTCAGCATTCACAGACACCCATGGGGTATGTCCAATGTGTTTTTGAAATTTTGATTTATCTTAAAATTTGCCCTATCTCTCACTATACATTAACTTTGCATACAAACAATTAAAGTACATTGAGGGCTATAATTTTATCAAATTTCTAGATATGAAGCTGTGACTTTGTTTCAGCATTCACACACACCCATGGAGTATGTCTAATGTGTTTTTGAAATTTTGATGCAACTTAAAATTTGCCCTATCTCCCAACATACATTAACTTTGTATACAAGAAATAAATGTACATTGAGGGATGTAACTCCATCAAATGGATGCATATGAAGCTGTGACTTAGTGTCAGCCTTCACAGACACCTATGGAGTATGTCCAATGTGTTTTTAAAATTTTGATGCAACTTAAAATTTGCCCTATCTCTCACCATACATTAACTTTGTATACAAGAAATAAATGTACAATAGGGGATGTAACTCTATCAAATTTATAGATATGAAGCTGTGACTTTGTGTCAGCATTCACAGACACCTATGGAGTATGTCTAATGTGTTTTTGAAATTTTAATGCAACTTAAAATTTGCCCTATCTCTCACCATACATTAACTTTGTATACAAGAAATAAATGTACATTGAGGGATGTAACTTCATCAAATGGATACATATGAAGCTGTGACCTTTTGTCAGCATTCACAGACACCTATGGAGTATGTCCAATGTGTTTTTGAAATTTTGATTTATCTTAAAATTTGCCCTATCTCTCACCATACATTAACTTTGCATACAAACAATTAAAGTACATTGAGGGCTATAATTCTATCAAATTTCTAGATATGAAACTGTGACTTTGTTTCAGCATTTACACACACCCATGGAGTATGTCTAATGTGTTTTTGAAATTTTGATGCAACTTAAAATTTGCCCTATCTCTCACCATACATTAACTTTGTATACAAGAAATAAATGTACATTGAGGGATGTAACTCCATCAAATGGATACATATGAAGCTGTGACTTTGTGTCAGCATTCACTGACAACCATGGAGTAGGTCCAATGTGTTTTTGAAATTTTGATTTATCTTAAAATTTTCCCTATCTCTCACCATACATTAACTTTGCATAAAAGAATTTAATGAACATTGAGGGATGTAACTCTATCAAATGGATACATATGAAGCTGTGACTTAATGTCAGCATTCTCTGACAACCATGGAGTATACGTAGGTCCAATGTGTTTTTGAAATTTTGATTTATCTTAAAATTTGCCCTATCTCTCACCATACATTAACTTTGCATACAAACAATTAAAGTACATTGAGGGCTATAATTCTATCAAATTTCTAGATATGAAACTGTGACTTTGTTTCAGCATTTACACACACCCATGGAGTTTGTCTAATGTGTTTTTGAAATTTTGATGCAACTTAAAATTTGCCCTATCTCTCACCATACATTAACTTTGTATACAAGAAATAAATGTACATTGAGGGATGTAACTCCATCAAATGGATACATATGAAGCTGTGACTTAGTGTCAGCCTTCACAGACACCTATGGAGTATGTCCAATGTGTTTTTAAAATTTTGATGCAACTTAAAATTTGCCCTATCTCTCACCATACATTAACTTTGTATACAAGAAATACGTAAATGTACATTGAGGGATGTAACTCCATCAAATGGATACATATGAAGCTGTGACTTTCTGTCAGCATTCTCTGACCACCATGGAGTAGGTCCAATGTGTTTTTGAAATTTTGATGCAACTTAAAATTTGCCCTATCTCTCACCATACATTAACTTTGTATACAAGAAATAAATGTACATTGAGGGATGTAACTCCATCAAATGGATACATATGAAGCTGTGACTTTGTGTCAGCATTCTCTGACAACCATGGAGTATACGTAGGTCCAATGTGTTTTTGAAATTTTGATTTATCTTAAAATTTGCCCTATCTCTCACCATACATTAACTTTGCATACAAACAATTAAAGTACATTGAGGGATGTAACTCTATCAAATGGACACATATGAAGCTTTGACTTTGTGTCAGCATTCACAGTCACCTATGGAGTATGTCCAATGTGTTTTTGAAAATTTGATGCAACTCAAAATTTGCCCTATCTCTCACCATACATTAACTTTGCATACAAACAATTAAAGTACATTGAGGAATATAACTCTATCAAATGGATACATATGAAGCTGTGACTTAGTGTCAGCATTCACAGACAACTATGGAGTATGTCCAATGTGTTTTTAAAATTTTGATGCAACTTAAAATTTGCCCTATCTCTCACCATACATTAACTTTGTATACAAGAAATAAATGTACATTGAGGGATGTAACTCCATCAAATGGATACATATGAAGCTGTGACTTTGTGTCAGCATTCACAGTCACCTATGGAGTATGTCCAATGTGTTTTTGAAATTTTGATGCAACTTAAAATTTGCCCTATCTCTCACCATACATTAACCTTGCATACAAATAATTAAAGTACATTGAGGGATGTAACTCTATCAAATGGACACATATGAAGCTGTGACTTTGTGTCAGCATTCACAGTCACCTATGGAGTATGTCCAATGTGTTTTTGAAAATTTGATGCAACTCAAAATTTGCCCTATCTCTCACCATACATTAACTTTGTATGCAAGAAATTCATGTACATTGAGGGATGTAACTCTATCAAATGGATACATATGAAGCTGTGACTTTGTGTCAGCATTAACAGACAACCATGGAGTGTGTCCAATGTGTTTTTGAAATTTTGATGCAACTTAAAATTTGTCCTATCTCTCACCATACATTCACTTTTTATTCCACAATTTTATGTACATTGAGGGCTATAACTCTATCAAATTTATAAATATGAAGCTGTGACTTTGTGTCAGCATTCACAGACACCAATGGAGTATGTCCAATGTGTTTTTAAAATTTTGATGCAACTTAAAATTTGCCCTATCTCTCACCATACATTAACTTTGTATACAAGAAATAAATGTACAATAGGGGATGTAACTCTATCAAATTTATAGATATGAAGCTGTGACTTTGTGTCAGCATTCACAGACACCTATAGAGTATGTCCAATGTGTTTTTGAAATTTTAATGCAACTTAAAATTTACCCGATCTCTCACCATACATTAACTTTGTATACAAGAAATAAATGTACATTGAGGGATGTAACTTCATCAAATTTCTAGATATGAAAGTGTGACCTTGTGTCAGCATTCACAGACACCCATGGAGTATGTCCAATGTGTTTTTGAAATTTTGATTTATCTTAAAATTTGCCCTATCTCTCACTATACATTAACTTTGCATACAAACAATTAAAGTACATTGAGGGCTATAATTTTATCAAATTTCTAGATATGAAGCTGTGACTTTGTTTCAGCATTCACACACACCCATGGAGTATGTCTAATGTGTTTTTGAAATTTTGATGCAACTTAAAATTTGCCCTATCTCCCAACATACATTAACTTTGTATACAAGAAATAAATGTACATTGAGGGATGTAACTCCATCAAATGGATGCATATGAAGCTGTGACTTAGTGTCAGCCTTCACAGACACCTATGGAGTATGTCCAATGTGTTTTTAAAATTTTGATGCAACTTAAAATTTGCCCTATCTCTCACCATACATTAACTTTGTATACAAGAAATAAATGTACAATAGGGGATGTAACTCTATCAAATTTATAGATATGAAGCTGTGACTTTGTGTCAGCATTCACAGACACCTATGGAGTATGTCTAATGTGTTTTTGAAATTTTAATGCAACTTAAAATTTGCCCTATCTCTCACCATACATTAACTTTGTATACAAGAAATAAATGTACATTGAGGGATGTAACTTCATCAAATGGATACATATGAAGCTGTGACCTTTTGTCAGCATTCACAGACACCTATGGAGTATGTCCAATGTGTTTTTGAAATTTTGATTTATCTTAAAATTTGCCCTATCTCTCACCATACATTAACTTTGCATACAAACAATTAAAGTACATTGAGGGCTATAATTCTATCAAATTTCTAGATATGAAACTGTGACTTTGTTTCAGCATTTACACACACCCATGGAGTATGTCTAATGTGTTTTTGAAATTTTGATGCAACTTAAAATTTGCCCTATCTCCCACCATACATTAACTTTGTATACAAGAAATAAATGTACATTGAGGGATGTAACTCCATCAAATGGATACATATGAAGCTGTGACTTAGTGTCAGCCTTCACAGACACCTATGGAGTATGTCCAATGTGTTTTTAAAATTTTGATGCAACTTAAAATTTGCCCTATCTCTCACCATACATTAACTTTGTATACAAGAAATAAATGTACATTGAGGGATGTAACTCCATCAAATGGATACATATGAAGCTGTGACTTTGTGTCAGCATTCACTGACAACCATGGAGTAGGTCCAATGTGTTTTTGAAATTTTGATTTATCTTAAAATTTTCCCTATCTCTCACCATACATTAACTTTGCATACAAGAATTTAATGAACATTGAGGGATGTAACTCTATCAAATGGATACATATGAAGCTGTGACTTAATGTCAGCATTCACAGTCACCTATGGAGTATGTCCAATGTGTTTTTGAAAATTTGATGCAACTCAAAATTTGCCCTATCTCTCACCATACATTAACTTTGCATACAAACAATTAAAGTACATTGAGGGATGTAACTCTATCAAATGGATACATATGAAGCTGTGACTTAGTGTCAGCATTCACAGACACCTATAGAGTATGTCCAATGTGTTTTTAAAATTTTGATGCAACTAAAAATTTGCCCTATCTCTCACCATACATACAAGAATTCAATGTACATTGAGAGCTGTAACTGTATCAAATTTGTAGATATGAAGCTGTGACTTTGTGTCAGCATTCGTAGACACCCATGGAGTATGTCCAATGTGTTTTTGAAATTTTGATGCAACTTAAAATTTGCCCTATCTCTCACCATACATTAACTTTGTAAGCAGGAAATAAATGTACATTGAGGGCTGTAACTCTATCAAATGGATACACATGAAGCTGTGACTTTGTGTCAGCATTCACAGACACCCATGGAGTATGTCCAATGTGTTTTTGAAATTTTGATGCAACTTAAAATTTGCCCTATTTCTCACCATTAACTTTTAATACAAGATATTATTGTACATTGAGGGATGTAACTCTATCAAATGGATACATATGAAGCTGTGACTTAGTGTCAGCATTCACAGACACCTATGGTGTATGTCTAATGTGTTTTTGAAATTTTGATGCAACTCAAAATTTGCCCTATCTCTCACCATACATTAACTTTATATACTAGAATTTAATGAACATTTATTGCTGTAACTCTATCAAACACTAACACATTAGACTAATATGTGATGTCAGCTTTCACAGGCATGTATTGCAAAATGTTTTTGAAGTTTATAATGTATGTTCATCTTTTTCCTCTTTCCCACAATACATTTACGTTTAGAAAGAATAATTTAAAACATTTTTGTAGCTACAGTTTCCTTAAAAACATTATTTAATATATCTAGAAATTAGAATTTATTTATATACGCTAAAACTTTAGTTTGGAATTAGACTTAGAGTAATTCATACAGCCGGGTCGGTTGTAATATCGATCATAAACATTAATATCGTCAAGGCGATAAATATCTGACCTTGCACTATATCCAGTTTTCTGTATCATGAAAAGTCGCTCTCCTCCTTCCACCAAGACACATACAGGCTTTTACCCATTTGCCACAGTTTTGAGATGTATTGGAAATACTGCGTATGTGTGTAAAATTGCTTGGAACGATTTATTGATCTAGAATTAGGGTGGAATAAATTGACGATTTCTCGAAAATAATTGGGATCCGAAAAGTCGTTCTCCTCGGCCCATCAAGACACTTGCAGGATTATTTCCACTTTACGCAGTTTTCAGATGAACCACAAATACTGCCTATGTCTTTAAACTTGCTTGGAACAGTTCACCGATCTGGAAATAACGAGAAATATATAAAAAAAGCCCCAACCACAACCGTTTTCTTTGGACAAAACTTCATATAAATAGAAGCGAAAAACCTTATATAGTAGGCCTACCTGGACACATCTCTATGGTGGTTGCGGTTCCCATAGAGGTTGGTAGCGCTTAGACTCTGAAGCTGTCTCCTAATCGGTTGGTGCCATAGAGACGTGCTCACCAATAATCCGGATTTCGGGGGGGTTCCACGTAATGTGGGATTGGCATCTGATATCTTAGGATTCATATGAGTCGGCCATATCGAGAAGAACTGGTTCTTCTCACGAAAGTGACACCCAAAGCTCAACTCGGCAGAGCGTTACCACCGATCCCGGCCTATGAGCGTCGTGGATGGTAGCGTTCGGTATGGTCCAACTTTTTTCCTTTGGAGTTTCGTTGGCTGTCGATTGACGAAATTTCACTTTAACCAGATCCATATATTAAATGTGGATAGATAGGGCTTCAATAACAATGAAGTGCTACACAGTGAATTTCCCAATGTATAATGAAATTTAGAAAGTCTTCTAGATATTCAGATATAGTATCGAATTTTTTCGTTAATTACACCTTCTAACGGTCGGCCATATATGATATTACGCAATTATGTCTATATATACAAAATAGTACATAAAACTATAGTTCTGAAACTCTATCAAATTGAAAGATATGAAGCTGAGACTTTGTGTCAGCATTCACGGACACCTATGGAGTGTGTCCAATGTGTTTTTGAAATTTTGATTTATTTTTAAATTTGCCCTATCTCTCACCATACATTAACTTTGTATGAAAGAAATTCATGTACATTGTGGGATGTAACTCTATCAAATGGATACATATGAAGCTGTGACTTTGTGTCAGCATTAACAGACACCTATGGAGTATGTCCAATGTGTTTTTGAAATTTTGATTTATTTTTAAATTTGCCTTATCTCTCACCATACATTAACTTTGTATGAAAGAAATTCATGTACATTGTGGGATGTAACTCTATCAAATGGATACATATGAAGCTGTGACTTTGTGTCAGCATTAACAGACAACCATGGAGTGTGTCCAATGTGTTTTTGAAATTTTGATGCAACTTAAAATTTGTCCTATCTCTCACCATACATTCACTTTTTATTCCACAATTTTATGTACATTGAGGGCTATAACTCTATCAAATTTATAAATATGAAGTTGGACTTTGTGTCAGCATTCACAGTCACCTATTGAGTATGTCCAATGTGTTTTTAAAATTTTGATGCAACTTAAAATTTGCCCAATCTCTCAGCATACATTAACTTTGTATACAAGAAATAAATGTACATTGGGGGATGTAACTCTATCAAATTTATAGATATAAAGCTGTGACTTTTTGTCAGCATTCACAGACACCCATGGAGTATGTCCAATGTGTTTTTGAAAATTAGATGCAACTTAAAATTTGCCCTATTTCTCACCATTAACTTTCAATACAAGATATTATTGTAAATTGAGGGATGTAACTCTATCAAATGGATACGTATGAAGCTGTGACTTAGTGTCAGCATTCACAGACACCTATGGAGTATGTCCAATGTGTTTTTGAAATTTTAATGCAACTTAAAATTTGCCCTATCTCTCACCATACATAAACTTTGTATACAAGAAATAAATGTACATTGGGGGATGTAACTCTATCACATTTATAGATATGAAGCTGTGACTTTGTGTCAGCATTCACAGACACCCATGGAGTATTTCCAATGTGTTTTTAAAATTTTGATGCAGCTTAAAATTTGCCCTATCTCTCACCATACATTAACTTTGCATACAAACAATTAAAGTACATTGAGAGATGTAACTCTATCAAATGGATACATATGAAGCTGTGACTTAGTGTCAGCATTCACAGTCACCTATGGAGTATGTCCAATGGGTTTTTGAAATTTTGATGCAACTTAAAATTTGCCCTATCTCTCACCATACATTACCTTTGTATACAAAAAATAAATGTAGATTGAGGGATGTAACTCCATCAAATGGATACATATGAAGCTGTGACTTTCTGTCAGCATTCACAGACACCTATGGAGTATGTCCAATGTGTTTTTGAAATTTTGATGCAACTTAAAATTTGCCCTATCTCTCACCATACATTAACTTTGTATACAAGAAATAAATGTACATTGAGGGATGTAACTCCATCAAATGGATACATATGAAGCTGTGACTTTGTGTCAGCATTCTCTGACAACCATGGAGTAGGTCCAATGTGTTTTTGAAATTTTGATGCAACTTAAAATTTGCCCTATTTCTCACCATACATTAACTTTGTATACAAGAAATAAATGTACATTGAGGGATGTAACTCCATCAAATGGATACATATGAAGCTGTGACTTTGTGTCAGCATTCTCTGACAACCATGGAGTATACGTAGGTCCAATGTGTTTTTGAAATTTTGATTTATCTTAAAATTTGCCCTATCTCTCACCATACATTAACTTTGCATACAAACAATTAAAGTACATTGAGGGATGTAACTCTATCAAATGGACACATATGAAGCTTTGACTTTGTGTCAGCATTCACAGTCACCTATGGAGTATGTCCAATGTGTTTTTGAAAATTTGATGCAACTCAAAATTTGCCCTATCTCTCACCATACATTAACTTTGCATACAAACAATTAAAGTACATTGAGGAATATAACTCTATCAAATGGATACATATGAAGCTGTGACTTAGTGTCAGCATTCACAGACACCTATGGAGTATGTCCAATGTGTTTTTAAAATTTTGATGCAACTTAAAATTTGCCCTATCTCTCACCATACATTAACTTTGTATACAAGAAATAAATGTACATTGAGGGATGTAACTCCATCAAATGGATACATATGAAGCTGTGACTTTGTGTCAGCATTCACAGTCACCTATGGAGTATGTCCAATGTGTTTTTGAAATTTTGATGCAACTTAAAATTTGCCCTATCTCTCACCATACATTAACCTTGCATACAAATAATTAAAGTACATTGAGGGATGTAACTCTATCAAATGGACACATATGAAGCTGTGACTTTGTGTCAGCATTAACAGACAACCATGGAGTATGTCCAATGTGTTTTTGAAATTTTGATGCAACTTAAAATTTGCCCTATCTCTCACCATACATTACCTTTGTATACAAAAAATAAATGTAGATTGAGGGATGTAACTCCATCAAATGGATACATATGAAGCTGTGACTTTCTGTCAGCATTCACAGACACCTATGGAGTATGTCCAATGTGTTTTTGAAATTTTGATTTATCTTAAAATTTGCCCTATCTCTCACCATACATTAACTTTATATACTAGAATTTAATGAACATTTATTGCTGTAACTCTATCAAACACTAACATATTAGACTAATATGTGATGTCAGCATTCACAGGCATGTATTGCAAAATGTTTTTGAAGTTTATAATGTATGTTCATCTTTTCCCTCTCTCCCACAATACATAGCTATTTACGTATAGAAAGAACATTTTTGTAGCTACAGTTTCCTTAAAA
>OX359190.1:103200-130200 GCA_947172415.1 Chondrosia reniformis | reverse complement strand
AAACATTATTTAATATATCTAGAAATTAGAATTTATTTATAAACGCTAAAACTTAAGTTTGGAATTAGACTTAGAGTAATTCATACAGCCGGGTCGGTTGTAATATCGATCATAAACATTAATATCGTCAAGGCGATAAATATCTGACCTCGCACTATCAGTTTTCTGTATCATGAAAAGTCGCTCTCCTCCTTTCACCAAGACACATACAGGCTTTTACCCATTTGCCACAGTTTTGAGATGTATTGAAAAAACTGCGTATGTGTGTAAAATTGCTTGGAACCATTTACTGATCTAGAATTAGAGTGGAATAAATTGACGATTTCTCGAAAATAATTGGGATCCGAAAAGTCGTTCTCCTCGGCCCATCAAGACACTTGCAGGATTATTTCCACTTTACGCAGTTTTCAGATGAACCACAAATACTGCCTATGTCTTTAAACTTGCTTGGAACAGTTCACCGATCTGGAAATAACGAGAAATATATAAAAAAAGCCCCAACCACAACCGTTTTCTTTGGACAAAACTTCATATAAATAGAAGCGAAAAACCTTATATAGTAGGCCTACCTGGACACATCTCTATGGTGGTTGCGGTTCCCATAGAGGTTGGTAGCGCTTAGACTCTGAAGCTGTCTCCTAATCGGTTGGTGCCATAGAGACGTGCTCACCAATAATCCGGATTTCGGGGGGGTTCCACGTAATGTGGGATTGGCATCTGATATCTTAGGATTCATATGAGTCGGCCATATCGAGAAGAACTGGTTCTTCTCACGCAAGTGACACCCAAAGCTCAACTCGGCAGAGCGTTACCACCGATCCCGGCCTCTGAGCGTCGTGGATGGTAGCGTTCGGTATGGTCCAACTTTTTTCCTTTGGAGTTTCGTTGGCTGTCGATTGACGAAATTTCACTTTAACCAGATCCATATATTAAATGTGGATAGATAGGGCTTCAATAACAATGAAGTGCTACACAGTGAATTTCCCAATGTATAATGAAATTTAGAAAGTCTTCTAGATATTCAGATATAGTATCGAATTTTTTCGTTAATTACACCTTCTAACGGTCGGCCATATATGATATTACGCAATTATGTCTATATATACAAAATAGTACATAAAACTATAGTTCTGAAACTCTATCAAATTGAAAGATATGAAGCTGAGACTTTGTGTCAGCATTCACAGACACCTATGGAGTAGGTCCAATGTGTTTTTGAAATTTTGATTTATCTTAAAATTTGTCCGATCTCTCACCATACATTAACTTTGCATACAAACAATTAAAGTACATTGAGGGATGTAACTCTATCAAATGGATACATATGAAACTGTGACTTTGTGTCAGCATTCACTGACAACCATGGAGTAGGTCCAATGTGTTTTTAAAATTTTGATTTATATTAAAATTTGCCCTATCTCTCACCATACATTAACTTTGAATACCAACAATTTAATGAACATTGAGGGATGTAATTCTATCAAATTTATAGATATGAAGCTGTGACTTTGTGTCAGCATTCACAGACACCCATGGAGTATGTCCAATGTGTTTTTGAAGTTTTGATGCAACTTAAAATTTGCCCTATTTCTCACCATTAACTTTCAATACAAGATATTATTGTACATTGAGGGATGTAACTCTATCAAATGGATACATATGAAGCTGTGACTTAGTGTCAGCATTCACAGACACCTATGGAGTAGGTCCAATGTGTTTTTTGAAATTTTAATTTATCTTAAAATTTGCCTTATTTCTCACCATATATACATTAACTTTGTATGCAAGAAATTCATGTACATTGAGGGATGTAACTCTATCAAATGGATACATATGAAGCTGTGACTTTGTGTCAGCATTAACAGACAACCATGGAGTATGTCCAATGTGTTTTTGAAATTTTGATGCAACTTAAAATTTGCCTTATCTCTCACCATACATTCACTTTTTATTCCACAATTTAATGTACATTGAGGGCTATAACTCTATCAAATTTATAAATATGAAGTTTGACTTTGTGTCAGCATTCACAGTCACCTATTGAGTATGTTCAATGTGTTTTTGAAATTTTTATGAAACTAAAAATTAGACAAAGTATATAGGGCAAATTTTAAGTTACATAAAATTTCAAAAACACATTATACATACTCTATGGGCGTCTGTGAATGCTGACACAATGTACTAGCCATATATCTATAAATTTTATAGAGTTATAGCCCTCAATGTCCATTAAATTGTTTGTATTCAAAGTTAAAGTATGGTGAGAGATAGGGCAAATTTTAAGTTGCATCAAAATTTCAAAAACCCATTGGACCTACTCCATGGTTGTCTGTGAATGCTGACACAAAGTCAATTGTTAAAGAAGATTTGGTTGTGCAGGAAACAAGTATATATACACATAACTGGCTCTATATAAATATATTACCTGACTTGTATAAATAATTAAACACACTAATAATTAATGATAAAATTTCCATTGTGAGTAAAGAAGGTCAAATAGTATATACAATATATAAGAAAAAAATAGCAAAGTTTCTTGAACACTTAGTTACTTTCAATTAATATATTCAATTTGGACTTTAATGTGATTTCTTGTCTTGTGGCACACTTTCTATCTTTTTAGTCTTCTTATCCAAAGGAACCTTTCGTATTGCCGGCGTACTGCTATCTTCCTCAGGAATGTTCTTCCTTGATTCATCTGAAAGGATGGCATGGATCGACTGTCATGTGACCATCACACTATGATCATGTGACTTGTTTTAACACCTACCAAATCGCTCCTGCAGAGACGGCTCTTCAGTGCTTGCTTCAATGTTGTTGGCCCAGTCGTTGGCAAAAGTGGGGTTCCTGTATTCCACATCAACATGGCTGTCTCTGGGTGGAGCTGCTGTCGTGTTTAACCTGCTCCTGAGAACAACACTCATTGGACGAGCAAACATGGACACTGTCCTTTCACGACCTTGACTGTCCACTAGGACACTATAAAGAAAATGTCAGATGATAGTCATGTGACCTGTCATGTGACCTGTCAACTTACGCTTTTTCTCCCGTGCAACAAGCACAAAAGCAGATGACCAATCCAATCAATAACACGAGTATTAAAACTAAAAACAGTGCACCAAACACTATTCCTGTTATGGCTCCAACACTAAGTCCACCAGTGGTGGGCTCAGTGGCTACAATGGTTGGCTGCACAGTGCCGCCCACTGGCTCCGGCTGGAGTACTCCGTAGCCCTGATTCCTAAGGGCCTCCAGAGCCCCAGAGTTCTCCAACTGCTCCACTGCCTCTTCGCTGTCCAGGGGAATGTACGAGTCACCTCTTGTGATAACAAATCTTAAATTGATCCTGCACACAGGAAGCCATGGAGATTATGTGTAACCATGGCTACCAAATAACGTGAAGGGCTACTCACTTGGCAGCAGGTAAGTCCACTGGTGGCGGGACTGTCACTTCTGTTCCATCTGAGAAGCTGCACCGAGTTATCCAGCCTCGTCTGATTAGGTCTAAACAGATTTCCTGAATGACTGCCTTGGAAGGTGTGGCTGCTCCGACCGGACATGGTACAACAACAGCAAATTGATCAGAACTCAGAGCTACAAACCTATACTCGCATCTCAAGTCACTTTGGACTTGTCGGCGGCGTCTACCAACTGATGTCTAAACCACAAGTGTTTGCAGTGAATGCAGTACCCAAGGTCCATGTCAGCTGCACTAACCTCAGTGGCAAAGGGGATTGGATCCACGAGCGTCTCTTGGGCCACCACTGTGTCCAGGTCTGAGCTGGTAGTATCACCCGAGGTTGTCATGGCAATGACTGACTCACTGGTGTTGACACAGATGTATCCTGTAGGGAGAAGGACAGTTAAACACATCTTTGGAGCACGTCTGCCAACCTACTTTCCACTCGTGTGACCGTCTCAACGCATGTCAGTCCGGCAGTGCAGGGATTACTACTGCAAACAGTTGCATTATACGAGCAAGTGGGACCAGTATACTCTTCTACACACGAGCACGTGAAGGATCCATTAGTGTTGGTGCAGTTTCCCATAAACAAACAAGGATCTGAGGGGAGGGGCGGGGCTAGTAAAGGAACACTATTCTGGAGAAAGGTAATGTTTGAACAAACTTGTTACACATTCATCCACATCTTCCTGGCAGACGCTTCCTGTCCATCCGACTGTACAGTTGCACATATACCCATCAGCATTGTCCGACACCTCCCCACATTCACCTCCATTTTGACAAGGATTGGGGGAGCAGGCACTCGGCAGACACAAGTTCTCTCCCGAGGTATCTGTCACGTACATCTGAAGACTTGATTCAGTAGCTTCTGTGAGAGCATCAGCAAAGTCTTGGACATTGAACTCCTGACAGGAGGATTGTGCATCTGGTGAGCGGATCTCCTCAATAGTCAGCTGAGCAATTTGAGAACTGCCTGTAGGAGAATACAGTGTCAGGTGAGTTGGGTGTGTCAGGTGAGTTGGGTGTGTCATGTTCACTCACCAAATATTATGAGGCGTCCCCCGGTTGACCGAGCTGAACCAGCTGCATTGCTTGCCACACAGCTGTAGTCTCCCTGATCGGACGGCCTAACATCTGTGATGATCAGAGTCCCTTCCTGTACAAATATCCTTTCGTCTGACACAACATCTTCAGAGAGTGTCTCCCGGGTAACCACCCATCTGATGGTGGGGGCGGGTTGACCAGATACTACACAGGTAAAGGTTGCCATGGTTTCTCGTTCTGTGGACACATCTCCGGGAGAGACAAGAATAGTTGGAGCAACTGCATGAAAGGAAACAAGTGATGACTGATCACATGAGGATCACATGAAGGTCACATGATCTAACCTACCCAGCACTCCCACAAAAGCCGGGGGTGAAGCCTGGATTGTCCCCAGAGCATTAGTTGCACGACAAGCATACGAACCAGCGTCTGAGAACTGAATGTTTGTGAGCGTCAGTGATCCATTTGCAGAGCTCTCAGTGATGAAGGAGCCATTGTGCAGCCATCGATAGGTAATGGTGAGGTCTGCACTTCCCCTGGCGGCACACTGGAATGTGTGACTTCCTCCCAACACTATAGAGACATCTTGGGGAGCCTGGGAGAAGTCACAGAGAGCACTGGCAAAGAGTGTAGACTCATCCCCTCCTCGTGTGTACTCTAGTGTAAAGTCGACCAAGGAACATGGAAGCAACTGAGAGATATCCACTGTAACTGTAGTTGAACCAGTCAGTGATGGATTACCAAAGTCTGTTGCATTAATAGTCACAACAACAGAATCGCCACTTCTCTCAGCTCCTACAATCTCCATATCGTATAAGCCATTTATTCCACGGTCTAGGTCCTCGCTATTAAAGATGTATATCCGTGACGTTTGCAGGTTTGTGTATATGGCATCATAGGGTCCATCAATAAAGATTGGTGCATTATCGTTGATGTCTCTCAGCGTTACAAGTATTTCGGCTTCTGCAGTGTTGCCAGTAGGGTCTGCTGCAGATACTCTCACTCTCCACTCCACATCTGCCTCAAAGTCCAAGTCATCTCTAGCAATCAGTTCTCCCGTGGACTGCTCGTACTGAAAAGGGTGGTCCAGTTCACTAGTAAAGCCGTTTACTGACACCAAGTTGTACGTCACCTTCAAACAAACAAAAATGAGTATTCTAACAACAGGTCAAACACTCCACTTGCGTCACTTACTGGAAAACCTGTTGGTCTGTCATCGTCATAGTCTATAGCAATGCAGCTGAGGAGTCGCAGGAGGTCCGGAGGAGTCACATCCACCTCGTCCAGAGTGACTTCGCATGGCAGCTGAAATCTCGGAGGAGACTCGTCAATATTAATAACAGCAACTCTTAAAGTAGCTACAGAGGAGAGTGGGGGATTTCCCCCATCAAAGGCTACTATTGTGATCTGGTAAGAGGAGATATCTTCAAAGTCCAGCGCCTTTACTCTAGTTACTTCACCAGTTTGATTGTTGATTTCAAAAGGTTCTCCACGGTTACCACTCTCGATCCTAAAGGACACCATTCCGTTTGCACCTAAAAACAAACAAAAATAAAAAACGACTAACACTTGTTCACTCTAGTTCAAATAGGGTTGCTATGACAACCAACCTAAATCATCATCCATGGCACTGAGTTGAATGACCTGCTCTGTCGGAGGCACATTCTCTATAATGCTGACATTAAAGAGGTTTCCTCCAAGTTGAGGTACATTGTCATTGATATCAGTAACAGCGACTGTCACAATAGCTGTGGAACTCATCGGATTCTCCACTGCATTATCTGCAGCTACTACAGTCAGTTCATACTCGTCCCGAGTCTCTCTGTCCAGTTCTCCAGTTGTGGAAATGACACCCGAGACACTGTCAATTTGGAATGGGACTGGATCTGTAACTGACAGACTGAATGTAATCTCTGCATTTGTTCCATCGTCTCTGTCGCTGGCAGTCACTGTCAAAAGGGTTCTGTTAGCGTTGCCCTCTGCAATTGGACTGGTGTACTCGGAAGCTGAAAACTCGGGCATATTGTCGTTAATGTCAAGGATTTCCACCGGCACAACGGCCCTATCCATCAGTGAGGGATTACCCCCATCTCTTGCAATCACCTCTACTTGAAGAGTTCTGCCATTTACTGGGAGAACATCACGGTCAATTCTTGTTGCTATGGTAACTGTACCATTGGAATCAATCTTAAACGGCAGTCCTCCGCCAGGTAAAGCTGCCACAATTAGAGAATATGATATTAGTCCAAACACTCCAATATCATCGTCAGTGGCATTAACTTGAAACACTAAAGAGTTGACAGCGCCTTCTTCTTCAATAGAGACTGTGGAGGGAGCAGTCAGTTTTGGAGTTTCATCATTTTCATTAACAACATTAACAAAAAGGAACACGGAAGAGCTTTGCATCATATTGTCTTCAACTGTAATTCTCAAGTCATATCTGATTTCATTCTCGTAGTCCAACATGGCGACCAGCGTCACATCTCCAGTGTCGCTGATGTCAAACAGTCCCTCCTCGTTGCCTAGTGATATGCTGTACATCAACTGGGACGAGGTGTCCACTCCACTGGGAATGAAAGTCGTTATGACAGTATTGATGGCAGTACTCTCTGACACATTTACCGTTCTGTTAGACGTGAGGTTTGGAGCGTTGTCTGGTACATCAGTCACACAAATCTGAACAACAGTAAAGCCGGACAAAGGATCTTGTCCCATGTCGCGAGCCTCCACTGTAACGTTGTGCCCAGTGGCAGTCTCGTAGTCGAGTTCTCCTTCCAGCCTGAAGCTCCCGGATGTCCTGTTCAGACTGAACAAACTGTCGTCATTTCCAGAACTTATGAAATACTCCACCTCAGAATTAGGAGTGCCTGCCTCATCTCTGTCTGTTGCCATGACTACCAAAAGTTCCTGAGGGGCTGCATCCTCACGAACACACTTTACATAGTCATCCACAAACTCTGGAGACCAGTCATTGTCATCAGTAACTGTCACTGTGACTGTCAGTAATCCAATCATGGCAGGGATTCCCCCATCGTAGGCTTCAATGACAAACTGGTGGCTCGCCATGGCTTCTCTGTCCAGACTGCTTGTAGTGGTTACTTCTCCGGAGGTAGCATTGACAGCAAACGGAGGTGGATCTGATTGAGCTTGGATGCGGTAACGAACCACACCAAAGCTACCCCTATCAGCATCTGTTGCCATGACAACTCCCAAGGTCTCTGGGGGGTTTCCATTTTCCACTATGCTATAAGCAACAGAGGTCGGGTCAAAGATGGGGCTGTTGTCGTTTTCATTGAGGACATTGAACACAATATCCTTTGAGCTCGTTAGCCCTCCCCCGTCCGTGGCAACCAATGTGATAGTGTACTGATCCACCGTCTCATAGTCCAGTTCAGTCAAAAGGACAATGTTATCGCCATTGAGACCAAAAACTGTGGATGGAGATGAAAAGCTAAAGGTCACCCTTCCCCCCATTCCCTGGTCAGGGTCTGAGGCTGCTACCACGGTAACGGTAGACCCCACCTCCGCCAGCTCAGAGACACTGATGGGAGAGTCAGCAATGATGGTCGGATTGTTGTCGTTAACATCTGTCACTGTTACTGTTACTTCTGTGCTGACAGAAAGGGAGGGATTTCCCCCATCGCTGGCTGCCACGGTAACAATGATGACCTGCACAGTCTCAAAGTCTACTTCTCCGGTGAGTCTCAGTTGTCCACTTCCGCTGTCGACACCAAACTGAGTGAGGAGCTCCATTGGATTAGTGGACACGAGTGAGTAGGAGATTATTCCATTGGTACCAATGTCAACATCATCCGCAGTCAGAACCCTGATGGGAGTGTTTGAGGGAGACCCCTCGCTCAACTCTGACTCGCACGAGTTGTCTAGTGCACATGCGACTATAAAGAAAGGAGCTTCATTCACGTCATCGACATTAATTACTTGTGTTGCCATGGAGCTACGGGGAGTTTCCCCCAAATCTGTTGCTTGGATACCTAAGTTGTACTGCACTATCATACTGACTGATCGGTTCAGGTTGGTGTTGTCCGACACTCGTACTTCTCCAGACACTTCATCAATGGAGAAGACATTGGCCATATCGCCACCGACAATGGAGTATCTGACCTCACCACTTCTGCCAATGTCGCTATCAGTAGCTGCTACGGTGACAACTAACTGGCCATTTGGGGCATTCTCTAGTACACTGACGGGAGTGAGGGGCGTGAAGGTGGGTGGGGCAGTGTTGGGCGGGGTCACTTGGACTATCACGTATACCCTCGACCTCTGGCACTCATCCTCTGTGCTCTCTGCGACCACAGTGAGATTGTACTCTAGTGCATCTGAAGGGTTCAGTGGAGCATTCACAGACACAGCCCCTGATCCTGAGTCAATGGAGAAACGACCTGCCTCATTGCCTTCAGTCAGTGTGTACTTAAAGCTGCAGAAATTAGACAACAAGTCTCATTTGCATATACTAGTGTGACATAATATTCAGTATAGAATGACTTATTCAATGTACATACATATATATGAATAGTAATATTTAAATATATATCTACAGCAAGCTCCTTATAGTCGGTCAAGCAGGGCTCACCTTCCAGTGACAGTATCCAGAAGGTAGTCGCTGACCACTACAATAGGGTTGGCTGGTTGAGTGCCACCTAATATGGTATAAGGAATCTCGTCTACTTTGAAGAGATCTTCCCAAATCCTCATTGAAAATTCATTTGTATCTTCTTGTCCCTCCATAGTCACATACACAGTCTACATACATACAAGGGGAGGGGGTGGGGTCAAGATGGAAGGGGTGGGGTCAAGATGGAGGGGCGGGGTCAAGATGGAGGGGTTGGGGTCAAGATGGAGGGGTTGGGGTCAAGATGGAGGGATTGGGTCAAGATGGAGGGGGTGGGGTCAAGATGAAGGGGGTGGGGTCAAGATGGAGGGATTGAGTCAAGATGGAGGGGGTGGGGTCAAGATGAAGGGGGTGGGGTCAAGATGGAGGGATTGGGTCAAGATGGAGGGGGTGGGGTCAAGATGGAGGGATTGGGTCAAGATGGAGGGGGCGGGGCGAGGATGGAGTGGTGGTGGTGGATATTGCTAACCGTGTGTTGCTCAAATGTAAAGCTGATACGAATCAGTCTTCTTTGACGCTTAAAAGCTGCATTCTCATTCGCTACGATGTAGGGGCGTGGGCTAACTGGACCAGGGTTGCGGATTCTTGTTGACACGTACACAAAACTGAAACCAATTGTATCAATCTGAAATGGAAACAGGAATTGCACATGTAAAATGTAGATACTGCAAAAAATTGCACAATCACTCACAACTTCAACAATGATGGTTGAATTGACTGTAAATCTACCGCAAACTGATTGAAAATATCTCAACTCTTCTCTCAGAATGGTAGTCACAACAAAACCACCCGTTATCACTATTGCTGGACCTACAGCACACAAAGTCTAAGAGCAGCACACACTACAGAAGGCTCTTTCTTACTTTCACAAAGAGAGGCTCCCAGAAAGTCTACAAAGGTGTCGGCGTCTCTGTAGCTACGCAACAGAAACACGTGGTCTACATCAGGGTCAGAGGCAATGTACAGCAGCTCGTTCAGATAAATGTTCCCCACTCCGACAGTGTACACAATGGCTCCCTCCTCCCTCAGCCTCTCCGGGTGATCTCCCAGAGCATACAGGTTGGAGCGACCGTCTGTTATCAGAACTACAACACGAGGCACTCCTGCACAAAACAAGGGGTACATGACAGTGGGTTACCATGGAAACGTGTATTCCTGTACCATTTGATTGTGGTCGTACTCCAAATCCATTTGCCTCATTCAAAATGTAGCGTGCCCCGTTCAGAGCTAGTGTGGTGGCAGTCCAGCCTCCCCTAAAGGGAATGTTGTCAATCTTGTTTCTGACGTCCCTCAGATAAGGGGCGGCAGTAAAGTCAAACTCGAGTCTTGCCTCAGTAGAGTACGAGATCATTGCAACACGCGTGTTGTTTGGGGCAATGTCAAATCTGTTGACAACATTTTCTATAAACTGCAGAGCTAGATCGTGATTAGCACTGCCCACACTACCAGACTGGTCCAATAACCACACCAAATCTGTGTTGATGTTGCAAACTGGAAGTGGAAACAGAAACGGTCAAATCAACTTACCATGCTCACAAACACGTTCACTCACGATCTGGTACCACGCTGAGTTTGACGTAAAATTCCGCTTCAAAGGAGACCCAAGTGAAACCGGCTTGTAAGGCCAAGATCAGCAGCTGCGAGTGGTGCTCCAGTCGTTCCAGTAACGACATACTCTCGACTCCATAACCTTGAACACGCACCGACCGACCTGCACGGGACACGCATACCACACACATTAAACAAACACAGTCACAGTGCGAAGCTATACAACTGCTACTTTGGAATGTAACACAAATAAAACAAATTATTTGGTAAAGGCATTCGCACACTGTATTTAGATATAGACAGTCATTCGCGCAAGGCATTGACATGTCTCCGTTCCCTCGCGCGCTGCTATACAACGCTCTTTGACTAGTGTAAAGGAATGCATGCGAGTCGATAGAGTTACAAACTTACACACAAAAAGTTACAGATTTGTTACCTTCGTAATGAAGTGACGTGTTTCCCAGTTCCTCAAAGAGACTGGTGATCTCAAAGTCGGCCCATGCCAGAAGCACCTTCAGTTTATTGCTGTATTGGTTGCGGTAGCTAGCTGCTAGCGTATCTACGGCAATCTGCAGTCGCGAGGTCATGCGACGCGCATCGTCGTCCACAAACTCAATATCAAAATTAAAATTGCTGACCAGATCCCTCTGGTAACGTAAAGATGTTCGACTGAAGCGCTGTTGAATCGGTCGACACTCCTCATCTTCGCTGCGATCCGGATATCTGTCGCTGACACTGAAGGAGCTGGGAATGTCTCCTCTAGAAATCATAAAGTCTTGCCCCTTGGCGGTCAGTAGCGACCCGAGGAGCGCCAAGTGGAGGAACAGCATCGTCTTTAGCAACTCGTAGAACAGTAGAATGCAAAACGATGAATGAATACTTGCAAATAAAAACTTTCCTGTGCAACCTACTCTTGTATTATATACCTATATACCAGAGAGGTCACGTGATACATTATTTGGACAGTTTTCCGGAAGTAATAACGGAATTGGCACAGGGCATTGATGTAGTGGTTAGTCTACGTTTATATATATACTTGGTTGCCATAGTAACCTTACGCTAAAAAGGGAAATACTAATCATGGAAAGAATGTGTTATAATGATATTCATGGGATCTTCCTACACTCACAGCACCCAAATATTAGCAATGACAGTGGCCAAATAAGTCTTTCAACTATTTAGGGCATTTAGAGGCATGAAATCACTGAATAGTCTTCCCTCAATCTTCAAATATGGTGACTGAACAACTAATTATGGGCCACCTTCCCATAGGACTCACACTCCAGTTCAGCTCAACTAATTCAAATATACAATGTATGTATGTATGTATATGTTCACTTCACATTGAGGCCTCCAAACAAGGCAAAGAGGTTGTCCTGTTATCGTGTTCCATTCAAGAGGAGATGTAATCTCAGATGGAAGGCTCTCTGTGACCTTTGACCTCAAGCATCAGTGTTGTTCTACTCACTAATTGAAACTATATTTGGTAGATGATTATCTCAGTTCACATGGCAGCAGATGTATGATAAGGCATTCACAGTGAAACTGATATACTAATTTAGTGTATACAATCCTACTGCTCCATGTATGTAGTGTGTGTCACTGGGAGCTGTAGTCTCTCTCTCTCCTCTTTGTGGCTTCTGAGGTAAACAAGACCACCTGCCAGGAGAAGCCCAATTCAATGTCATTAAACAGAGAATAACCTGGAAAACAATTAAAAATTTTAAATATTTTCTGGAGCCAAAAGACTTTGGCTTCTTAAGGAACATTTACAATGAAAACTCTAAAGAATGCCAACATGTATAATAATAAATATACTGTGATCTCCAACATATGTCTACTATATTAGTTAAGCTACCTTTTGAGGGATGGCGTCATTCATGTGAAGTGAAGTGAGAGAGGCTAAAGACACTTTTATGGACCAGTGACCTTTCAAATTTCATAACAGTGCTGCTGTGTAAAATTAGAGGTTTAAACACTTTACAGTTTCAAAATGCTTTGTAAAATTAGAGGTTTAAACACTAGACAGTTTCAATGTTGAGTTTTAAAATGACCTCTCCCTCATGTTGTATGTATCATCAAAAGTGCAGTCAGAACATTACAGTAGTATATTGACCACAGAATTCCAGACTTGACTTAAATAAAAAGTGATGATGCAAAGGAATTGTTTGCTAATCCTGTTTCATTGTGTGATAGCATAGTGTTGGTAGCAATATCCATTTCCACCAATTGTCACATTTATTGAGTCCAATTGATTGAACAACAAGTTCCTCAAAAGGTGTGCTACACAGATCAGTATATAAACCTGTTAATCATTCCCATGACCATATTAGGTAGTGCTCTACTCAAACAAAGTTTCAACAATCTGCATTAACAAATAAATATTCCTTTATAAAAATAACCATTAAGAGAAGTTTTAGGATAAAACACAGTTACTACTTTCAGGTTCCATTTCAGTTTCACTTTGGGAATTAAAATTGGATTCTGGAGTAAACACTTGTGGCAAAGTAGCAGTGTCACACTGGGAAAGCACTTCTGAGCTGTTGCTAGGCAACCGGGAGGCAACAGGTGATTGTGGTTTGAGACCAGAGAGGACCTGATGAACTTGGATACAATCTTGTACAATACACTGGTAACCATGACTACAGGGAAACAAGATGACCCTTTTAAAAAAAGTTGGACCAGTTGGAAGAAATCCTTATTCTATTACAGATAAGATAAATATGGGATCATGACTGGTTGCTATGGTTACCATTCTTCATATGTCCACTGAATAAATTCTTCCACTGTACGAATAAGATTAGCTATGACAATGGGTGTATCTGCTTGTTCCCGTGGCAACTGGTAACACCTCTCCACCAAGCTCCTTATAGTGTGTCCATCTTGTATCAGAACAGCACACAGGAACACCCAGCCCAAACAACATGATTTGGAGGCCACTTCAAGGAGGTACCTGCAGAACCAGCCATTACAGAGGTACCTAGTATACAAGACTAGTAAAACTCTGGATACCTTAGCTCATCCTCAGACTGTTCAGAGGGCTTGGATGGGAGCTTGGAGAGCCAGTGAGGAAGCTTGAATGAGGAAGACCCTGAAAGATTGCTTACTTGATCCAGGTCACTACTACTGTGAAGGTAAAATCAAAACCTGTTGACTTACATCAACTCACATCTATGGGTAGCAGTTATTGAATGGAATTAGGAAGATCCTTTGACAGCTATTGACAAACCTTTCACTGTGCTGTGGTTGCCATGACAACAGGGATACAGGGTTCTCTACGATCTGCAATGTTACCTGTTTCACTTGGTCTGCTGAAGGGGGCGGTTCTGCCAAGTTGGACACGCCCATCAGGTTAAGGTCTGGTGGTCGGTAGGACCTCTGCAATGACTCAGAGCCTGTCAGTGTTAAAAGGTCAAAGGTCAGTGTTAAAAGGTCAAATGAAAATACTGAAACACTTAACAAACCACTTTCTGATATGCTAGTTTGTAGGCGGTCACTGTTGTCATGGTAACTAGTCACAGATACAGCATCTCTGGTATTCCTCTCAACAGGGTCTTCCTCTTTGAGTGGGAGTGGCCATTGAAAGTCTTGGTGCAAGGCGAGAAGTGCCTTCACACAATTATCAATTTTTGCTACTCTACATCTAAAGTATAAAATATTTAGTGGGGCAAGGGGTGGGGCAAGGGGTGGGGCAAGGGTGGGGCAAGGGGTGGGGCAAGGGGTGGGGCAAGGGGTGGGGCAAGGGGTGGGGCAAGGGGTGGGGCAAGGGGTGGGGCAAGGGGTGGGGCAAGGGGTGGGGCAAGGGGTGGGGCAAGGGGTGGGGCAAGGGGTGGGGCAAGGGGTGGGGCAAGACTGTACCTTTCCTTTTCAAACCACGAAATAAGATCAAATTCCAAGTTAGCTGCAAAATTGCCCAATTCTCTAACTTGCATATTTGACAAGAGCTTGCGAGCATACCGGCTCAGAAGTAAGTCAATAAAGTACTACACAAGTGGCAAGTGTATATATCACTGAACATACGTATTGCTAAACATGGTGTTCCACTAACTGCAACTTTTGAATGAGCTTCAGGTACAAACTGCGGACCTTTAAATGGTCTCCCTCCATCTTCACTGGCTGGGCTGGCTGCACCCTCTCCCTCTCTTGCCTTGTCGCCACTCTCCACTGGACTGAAAGCTGGTATGGAAAATGGGGTATTGGGTGTGGTCTTCGGAGTTGCCATGGGAACATCCCCTCCCCCGATTGCTTGAAGGTAACGAATCAAGTTTTTTGCTAAATCCCAAAGTCTTTCCTCCAAAGCACACTCCAGCAATCTTGTTGCTAGGTTACGGCTGACAGCAAAGGTCTCCAAGTTTTGTATGATAATGAGATAAGTTGCAGCTGTAGCCAAATTGCCACTGGAAATACACTCCTACAGTGCAGGTGGAGTAGAGTGATGAGAGGTGGGAGGGGCTGAGTATTAGTGGGAGTGGCTGAGTATTAGTGGGTGGGGCTGAGTATTAGTGGGAGTGGCTGAGTATTAGTGGGAGTGGCTGAGTATTAGTGGGAGTGGCTGAGTATTAGTGGGAGTGGCTGAGTATTAGTGGGAGGGGTTCTTGTAAGGGGTCATTACTTCAAAGAGGTCCTTTGGTTTTCCAACAGCTGCAAATAAGTAGTTCCACAATGCAACTTCTGTTTTTCGAGCACAGGAGCTCACAGTCTTTAGGAATTGTGGAAACTGCTTAATGAACTGGACCACTTGTGGCAACAGCGGATCTACACAATGAAATGGTGTCACAATACACTTCACATTAAAGGGGGCGGAGTTCACCTGGTTTGGGCAATTTCCCAGGGGCTTCCTCTTCCAATACCTCATGAAGCATGCACTCCAAAGTGTGAGTGAAGTAGGGAAGATGGCAGCATCCTTTAGCTACTTCCAGAGCATGCATTCCCAAACTGCAGAACAGAATTGCAACAGAAACAAAATAGTTGCGCAACCACATGCATGATCACCTCTTAGTTAGAGTTCATGCAACTGACCAGGTCAACATCGTTTGCCTTATTGTATCTAACACTATTTTAACTATGAAAACAATTTCTGTATTTAAAGCAATCAAAGTCTCCTTCAGTGGGAGTACTTTGAGTAGTCTTAAATAAGGATGTCTGGAATGTTACAGTTCCACAGTGACCCTTTCAAAGTGGACAGGGGTTGAGATTCTTTGAATATATACTCACTTTCTCTTTAGCAGCTGTCGTAGTATTGGATGTAGAAATGGTTGAATCTGTCCAGAGACAAAGAGAGACACATATCATGTACATGTTCAATTGACTGCAGAGTGACTCACGCTTCTCTCCAGAGTAGCGAAAGGGAATGGAGCAGCCGTGGCACTCTGAGTGGCACTGGACCTTGCCTCCGGGAGGTACATCACCTCCTGACACAGGCCCAGCACTACTGCCTCACCAAACAGGACAACCTAGTGATTGCGCAATCTGTCTAAAACATTATGCAACACTATGCATGTGACAAACCTGTGGATATATGTTTGTTTCTAAAGTGAGAGTTATTCTCTTTGAGAGGAAGGTCGGCTGTGGGTTGGCCTTTGGAAATAGGGGCAGCCAGACCTACATATGTATCACCATAAAATGGCTGCCATACTACACAAATGTAATTTATATGCTGTACTTTTAAACCCTCGGCTCCAACGTGTAACCATAGCGACAACAGGAGGTGATTATCCCTGCAATCACTAGTGGGTGGGGTCCAGACAACTTCCACTTGAGAAGCCAAACAAATGGGGGAGCCGAAAGATAGCTGTAAAGTAGTAAGACTTGAAATTAGAGGGTTTTACTCTGGCAAACCACACCTACTAACTTGGTTCTTGTGATTATTGATATCAATATTTTGAAGTTTTTGACTTAGGAGAAGTTTTCCTGAAACATTGTATAGAATGGATTCAACTCCATGTTCTTCATTAGAGGGATCTCCTCTTTCCTCTGGTTCTGCCCTCAAACTGGAGGTCATGATCGATATAGCCATACTTGAGTGAGAGAGAATGGCAGAAATGGACTTCTCATAGCATTTGGAGATGTGAAGCGTCACACCTATAATGATGGAGGGGCAGAGGGGTAATGGCTGGTTAGGGGAGAGGACAGAGGGGAGAGGGCTGGTGAGGGGAGGGGCAAAGGGCTGGAGAGGACAGAGGGGAGAGGGCTGGTGAGGGGAGGGGCAAAGGGCTGGAGAGGACAGAGGGGAGAGGGCTGGTGAGGGGAGGGGCAAAGGGCTGGTGAGGACAGAGGGGAGAGGGCTGGTGAGGGGAGGGGCAAAGGGCTGGAGAGGACAGAGGGGAGAGGGCTGGTGAGGGGAGGGGCAAAGGGCTGGAGAGGACAGAGGGGAGAGGGCTGGTGAGGGGAGGGGCAAAGGGTCATTACAACCTACCATTTTGATTCTTATGTCGTGAAAGATGGAAAAGTGCCAAAGTGCAATTGGTAGAGAGAATCAACAAGTGGTCTCCATGGAGATTAATCTTTTCAACAGGACAGATGAGCTTCAAACTGTGTAGCAGGCAGCTCTGGTCCAACTTTGAATGTAGCGAGTAGAAGCGCACCTACGTATATACATATGTACGTACGTATGGATGTAGATAAGTGACACTGTACAGGGTGCATCACACTCAACTGACCTCAACTGTCCTCTGGTTGACAATGCAGGGGAAGACGACAATGTCCTTCCACCAGACCATTCCACCACAACACACTATACTCTGTTCCTGTTGCTCGTTTGAAAAGAGCTTCCACTTGCGACTTATACAGGAGTACAATGCCATACCTACTTGTAAAACATGCAAATCCTGTACTCCTGTATGTACATGTGAGGTTCATAGGAACACACCAGCCTTCCCTGACACTGCCAGCATATGTCCAGTTGAGTTGATACAGCAGTATCTGATTGGCCAGTTTAACACAAGATAGCTCTCTGGGACCTGGGTAACACAAGAGAAGTACCTGAGGGGTAAGTATGTAGGGGAAGCAGCTAGGGGAAACACATGAGGGGGAAGCACCTGGGGGAAACACATGAGGGGGAAGCACCTGGGGGAACACATGAGGGGGAAGCACCTAGGGGAAACACCTGGGGGAAGCACCTAGGGGAAACACCTAGGGGAAGCACCTAGGGGTAACACCTGAGGGAAGCACAACACACGCACCTGCAACACTCTCCAATGAGGTGTTGATGCTATTGCAGAGCCAACCTCTGGAGTATCATCCTTGTTGCTATTGGCAACCACACTGGTACTCACTTGTAAGTGGAGCCGATCACTTCCTTGTAGTAGAATATGCATGTGATTGGTCTACAGAGGAGGAGCAGAATGGGTGGGAGTGGGAGTGAGAGTGGGAGGGGCAGAATGGGTGGGAGTGGGAGTGGGAGGGGCAGAATGGGTGGGAGTGGGAGGGGCAGAATGGGTGGGAGTGGGAGTGAGAGTGGGAGGGGCAGAATGGGTGGGAGTGGGAGTGAGAGTGGGAGGGGCAGAATGGGTGGGAGTGGGAGTGGGAGTGGGAGGGGCAGAATGGGTGGGAGTGGGAGGGGCAGAATGGGTGGGAGTGGGAGGGGCTGTGGTGACTTACTGTAGTTGGATTATTAACAATGGAGCTCTTTATGAATGATAAGACATAAATTTGATCTGGTTCTTCTGATGTCAGTGAAGGAGCAGTCCACAGTGAGTAGCTGCCCTTGGACCAACACTATACAGCGAGAAAGATAGAGAGAGAGATAGAGATAAGTAATTTCTTCCATTTCCTGTTATGTAATCATTCACTAACAATGCAGCTCAGTCTAGTGCGATGTGTCTTCAATGCACTGGGGGTGTGTCTAGAGAATACAACATATGTATTGCACCAGTACAAGGCAACTGTGGAATTACAGGGTCTTACTCAGTATCAGCCCCGAGAGTGAAGGACAAGAGTGAACCGTACACTGTCCACAAAGCTACACCGCCGTTTGCCCAAGAGACAGCCAGGACCATTTGGTCACTGTCGGTCCACTCCAGGATGGTCACTGGTCCCAGGCTGTCCAGCCCCTGGGGGTAGAGGTCAGTGGGGATGGACAGGGTGTGCAGGTGGAACCACGCCCCCGTAGTCTCCTCTAAGGAGAACACCTCCACACAACCACTGCGTACGTATATTGGAAATACAGCTGTAGGAATAATACTAAATGCCAGTGCAGCAAGTGAGATTCGTACTTCATTTTTCCAACAACACTTAAACAGAATCGTCCGTTGATGGCTATGCAACTGGTGTTGTGCACGTCCGGTATCCACACCCCTACCAGGTGCCTGAGGCTGAACTGAGCAGACTGGCCTGACACAAAGCAGGCAGCTCGACCATCAGAGAAGAGACACAGAAATGCATTCAAATTGTTGCAGTGATCCACTTGAGAGACAGTTACATCCTCGTCACACAGAGGATGCGCTACATACAAACATACCAGTACCTACATACATATGTATGTACGTAGGTATGTAATAGAGGAGGTATACGGACCTGATGAGTGAGGGAGGAGGTCACTTGCTAAAGAAAGAGCTGATACATTAAATGGCCCTTCCTCAGACACGCCCAGCCAGTTCAGAAGGTACAGCTGACCACTCCCACTGGAGACCATGAGGTAGCCATGGATACTCTGTAAGCTACAAAGCAGATTATCAAGTGAACTAGGATTGCCAAATTTGCCCAGAGATACGTACTACGTACCTGAAAATGTTGCCAGGAATACTTTTGGAACAAGTGACTTCAAAACTGATCCTCCCGATTTCACAACCACACCTCAACTGGTCCATCTCCACTCCACACGGCAAACTGGACATACAGTAGACAGCAAATGTACACCATACACAACAATTTCCATTCCAACTAACCTAGATTGGAAATGGGAACAGTGAGCCAACGTATGCGTTCCACTCTTCTCTCTCGTAAAAGTCAGTTCCAACAATTCCAGACTTCCCTGATCATCCTACAGCATCACGTGACATGGTCACATGACATAAACACTCAACATGGTCAAGGCTGCTTGTACACAAACACGTTTTCACACCTCTGGTCCACTCACTGCTATGGCAACGCCACGTCCGTCAGGCCGAACGGCAAACTCCCTATTTCTCCCTCTTCCTAGTTTAGTCTCCTTAAAACAGCCCAGAACGACTTGGAGCTGTGTGAAAGACAAAGAATTATAATTACATGTTAAAGCACTTATGATTAGAATGTACTCACTCTCGCGTGCCACAGAATGAGTGCGTTCTCTGTGAGCGCTATAACAAGGTCCTTCAGAGGATGACATTTCATCTGTTTGACAATTCCGACATCCGAAACGCCGCTAGCTAGTATCTTAGCCCATCCTACTGAATAGTACATCTTCAAAAGAGCGGCTTACGGATTAGTACTAGTAAATACTTCATTCACCAAACGTATACACGCGAGATGCTGGCGCCATTTTATTTCCAGTGTGCATTCCATATTAATACGTAGCCCCGCCTTCCCGTGTCCGCCCAGTGACCGTCATGTCTCATTCGCTGAACCAGTTCTCTTTGTGAATCTAAAGTACCTTCTCGTAAAGTGAGTATCTTCCGGTATCACACAACTAACGCTAATTATCTCTGATCTGAAACTGATTCGCCTTCAGTGAGCTCTACTCACAGATCAATACAAATGAATGTCGACTGTCGCCATTGAAACCTTTGATGTACCTAATGTACTGCCGTCCAATCTGCAGCTCTACCTGTATCCATGGCAACCAGTCCAGAGAGGGTGGGGTCTCCACTGACCCACTATACCAGTCTTCTGGAGGAGATTGTAGGGTGTGGTGATATGGTGTTACTCGACACTGTCTCCATAGAAACGGTCGTGGATAACCTCCGGCAGCGTTACTCTAGCGATGGTATATATGTAAGTCTGTTGTATGGTGCCTTTGGAGTGTGTCTTCAGTGCCTTCCTCCCACAGACCTACATCGGCAAAGTCGTGGTGTCAGTCAACCCGTACAAGAAGATGACCATCTACACGGCAGAAAACATTTTTGAGTACCGAAGTAGAAACATGTTTGAGCTTCCCCCTCACATGTCAGTCATGTGACTACCTATTGATGTCATGTGACTACCTATTGATGTCATGTGACTACCTGTTGATGTCATGTGACCTATGTAGCTCTTATTTTTGTACTGCAGATTTGCAATAGCTGATGATTCTTATCGCTCCATGAAGGATCGCCGTAGCAACCAGTGCATTATAATATCAGGAGAGTCTGGTGCTGGTAAAACTGGTGAGCATTCCTTTTTAATTAGAAATGTTGTCTCGCTTGAAGAGGTTATTGGGAGTGTCCAATACTCCTTATTTGGAATTACTAAATTCTTGTGTATGCAGAGGCCTCAAAGTTAGTCATGCAGTATGTTGCCGGGGTAACCAGCAACACTGCAGAGGTAGAAAGGGTTAAAGAACAGCTGCTACTATCAAATCCAGTTCTGGAAGCTTTTGGAAATGCCAAGACTGTTAGAAATGACAACTCTTCAAGATTTGTAAGTCCCTCAGACCTTCACTTGTCTATGTCTCTCAAGGTAGTGTCTCCATGTAGGGCAAGTACATGGACATAGAGTTTAATTATGAGGGAGATCCCCTTGGGGGTGTGATCACAAACTGTAAGTGTTGCATCTCTCTGTAAGGTATTGCATAATCACCATTTAATTGCTCTACAGATTTATTGGAAAAGGTGAGTCCCACAGTTCTGGTGATTGTGCAATGCCCCTCCATGCAGTGCTTTGCCATTCTCACCAGACTAGAGTGGTATATCAGGCTGTAGGAGAAAGGAACTTTCACATCTTCTATCAGCTGCTAAACGGAGCCTCTACAGATGTCCTGGGTGAGTCCCTGTATGTAGGCAGAATTATGTGCTGGCTAACATGGGTTTGCATTTCCATTTAGAAATGTTGAATTTGAAGTCAGACTTTGCCCAGTATAATTATGTTAACCAAAGTGGGTGTAACCAAGCTCTGACAATCAATGATGGCAAGGATTTTACTCAAACTCTGGTATGATGTATGCATGTAGAAAGTATATATGCCAACCAGATATTCTATCCATTGCAGAAAGCAATGGATATCTTGGGGTTCACCCCAAACGAGGTCAGTGGGGTGTTGGAACTGTTGTCAGGTATCCTGAATCTTGGAAACTTTAGATTTTCAGGATATTCTCTACCGAATGGGACAGATGCTTGCACACTAATGGAGACAGACACTAGTGAGTCAAGTCCAACCTCTCACTAGTCCCAACTGCCAAGTCTAGCCTCTCAATGACGTATGCATTAGATGTGTGTTACTCTTGCGACATGTTTGGTGTGTCTGTGGCATCCTTCAAACAAGCTCTCACTCACAGACGAGTAGAGACAGCTAAAGATTGCGTAACAAAACCACTTTCAGAATCTGAAGTTAGTATATAATCCCTCCTCACCCTGCCATCCCTCCTCACCCTGCCATCCCTCCTCACCCTGCCATCCCTCCTCACTCTGCCATCCCTCCTCACCCTGCCATCCCTCCTCACCCTGCCATCCCTCCTCACCCTGCCATCCCTCCTCACCCTGCCATCCCTCCTCACCCTGCCATCCCTCCTCACCCTGCCATCCCTCCTCACCCTGCCATCCCTCCTCACCCTGCCATCCCTCCATACTCTCCCTGCCATCCCTCCTCACCCTGCCATCCCTCCATACTCTGCTATCCCTCCATACTCTCCCTGCCATCCCTCCTCACTCTGCCATCCCTCCCTCCTCACTCTGCCATCCCTCCCTCCTCACTCTGCCATCCCTCCCTCCTCGCTCTGCCATCTATAGGCCATCCATGCACGCGATGCTTTGGCAAAGGCCATTTACAGCCGTTTGTTCTCGTGGTTAATTGAGAGACTCAACAAGTCTATTGAAGTGAGATGATTGTGCATGAAACACTTGAACAGTTCATGATCCCTCCTCTTAATTAGGCGAGGGCTACTAGTAAGAAGGTCTCCATGGGTGTCCTGGACATTTACGGCTTTGAGATATTCCGAGTAAGTTGCACTTTGTACTTTGCACTTTGCACTTGTACCAAGGACTAATTGTAGTGTGTTCTTTAGGACAACAGCTTTGAACAGTTTATTATAAACTATTGCAATGAGAAGTTGCAGCAAGTGTTTATAGAACTGGTTTTGCATCAAGAGCAAGAAGAGTACATCAGAGAGGTAGCTACAATACTTGTTGTTTTTTCCATTGTAAGGACCACCCTCAGTCGCTGTAGGGCATTGAATGGGTACAAATCAGTTACTTTGACAACGGAATCATCTGTCAACTCATAGAGCATGTAGGTGTAGTTAGATCTGGTCATGTGACTGTCATGTGACTGTCATGTGATGTTTGTATGTCTAGCCAAGTGAAGGCGTACTGTCCCTCTTGGATGAGGAGTGTTTCAGACCTGGCAATGCTACTGACCTCACATACCTTGACAAGATCAGTCACAAGCACAAGGAGCACGGCCACTTCCACTGCAGACAGACCAGATCTCTCAGGAGCGACCACACCATCCCAGAGAACTCCTTCCGACTAGTGCACTACGCTGGACGAGTGAGTACCACGCATGTTTACTGTGACCTTTGTACTGTGACCTTTGTACTGTGACCTGACCCTCAGGTTCTATACAAAGTGGATGGATTTCTGGACAAGAACAAGGACTTGCTCTACAAGGACCTATCTTTCCTCATGCACTCGAGTGAGAGACAGCTCCTGAAGGCACTCTTCCCTGAAGGCAATCCAGTCTACTCTTCTGACAACCCCACTGTAAAGAGGTCCTACACAGCCGCCTCACAGTTCAAGTCTTCAGTGTCAGAACTGGTCAGTAATCTAATGGAAAAGAGCCCCAACTACATCAGGTGCATCAAGGTTGGCCACTCTGAGATCCCTTATGTGTGCTGACACTCCAGCTTGCTTCTGTCTGTAGCCAAACGCTACTCAGAAACCTCATAGTTTCGACAGTGATTTGGTGGAGCACCAAGTCAGATACTTGGGGTAAGCTGTAGGTGTTGCCATGGCAACCCACAGTGAGTTATATTGGTGTTTTCCAGGTTAATGGAAAACATTCAAGTGAGAAGAGCTGGGTTTGCCTTCAAGCAGTTTTACGAAGAGTTTCTGGTGAGGTATAAAATGCTCAGTAAAGACACATGGCCAGTGTGGAAAGCTTCTGCAAGGGGTGGGACCAGAAAAATATTACAGGTACTCACCCTCATTACACTACTAAAGTGTATAGATAATTGATCCAATTCTTTCACTAGGCTTGTAGGAAGGTGGAAGAATGCGAGTTTGGAAGAACAAAGATCTTCATTCGTGATCCAAAGACTGTGTTTTTACTTGAAGACAAACGCAAACGCCTCTTGCACATCATTGCCACAATCATCCAAAAGATATTCAGAGGATACATTCAAAGGAAAAAGGTACTGCTCTACTGTCCATTAGGGACCACACCCACCTAATGGAGAGTCCACTAGGGACCACGCCCACTTAATGGAGAGTCCACTAGGGACCACGCCCACTTAATGGAGAGTCCACTAGGGACCACGCCCACTTAATGGAGAGTCCACTAGGGACCACGCCCACTTAATGGAGAGTCCACTAGGGACCACGCCCACTTAATGGAGAGTCCACTAGGGACCACGCCCACTTTATGGAGAGTCCACTAGGGACCATGCCCACTTAATGGAGAGTCCACTAGGGACCACGCCCACCTAATGGAGAGTCCACTAGGGACCACGCCCACTTAATGGAGAGTCCACTAGGGACCACGCCCACTTAATGGAGAGTCCACTAGGGACCACGCCCACTTAATGGAGAGTCCACTAGGGACCACGCCCACTTAATGGAGAGTCCACTAGGGACCACGCCCACTTAATGGAGAGTCCACTAGGGACCACGCCCACTTTATGGAGAGTCCACTAGGGACCATGCCCACTTAATGGAGAGTCCACTAGGGACCACGCCCACCTAATGGAGAGTCCACTAGGGACCACGCCCACTTAATGGAGAGTCCACTAGGGACCACGCCCACTTAATGGAGAGTCCACTAGGGACCACGCCCACTTAATGGAGAGTCCACTAGGGACCACGCCCACTTAATGGAGAGTCCACTAGGGACCACGCCCACCTAATGGAGAGTCCACTAGGGACCCCGCCCACCTAATGGAGAGTCCACTAGGGACCACGCCCACTTAATGGAGAGTCCACTAGGGACCACGCCCACTTAATGGAGAGTCCACTAGGGACCACGCCCACTTAATGGAGAGTCCACTAGGGACCACGCCCACTTAATGGAGAGTCCACTAGGGACCACGCCCACCTAATGGAGAGTCCACTAGGGACCACGCCCACTTAATAGAGAGTCCACTAGGGACCACGCCCACTTCATGGAGAGTCCACTAGGGACCACGCCCACTTATTGGAGAGTCCAGTAGGGACCACACACACTTAATGGAGAGGCCACTAGGGACCACGCCCACTTTATGGAGAGTCCACTAGGGACCACACACACTTAATGGAGAGTCCAGTAAGGGCTTACTTACTGATTTGTATTTAACTCTTTTGGACTTGAATTTACTATTACCTTTTATGGTAGTATCTTCAAATAAGGAATGCCCAAGTCTGCATAGCTAGGCACTGGAAAGGCTACAGAGTGAGGAAAGACTATCTTCAAGTACGGGAGGCAGCCATAGTGTTGCAAAAGCACTGGAGGGGCAAGATGGTGGGTCCAGCTGCTAATAATGGGGTTTTACCCAATTACTGAAATACTGTCTTTCCATATAAGGCAAGGACAGAGCTTTGGAGGATGAAATGTGCTGTGAAAGGTCCAGGGGCAGTGGGAGTGATCATACGATACTGGAGAGGTTACAAGGTATCTGCATGGGCTGTATTCCAATATGGCCACGCCACTACTGCACTGTATTCTTGTTAGGTGCGCAAGCACTATGGAGCAATCCTGAAGAGAAAGACATTAAACTATCAAAAGGCAGCTGCTGAAATGATCATACGACTCTTCAAAGCCTACTTGGTAAGTATACATATAAGGTGTTAAACATCTACTCCATCAATTGAGGATTTTCTTTGTACAGAACTATCGCTTCTTGGTGTTCATAAGGGACCATCTTCCCACGCCATCTCCCATTGACAAGAGGTGGCCCCGGGTGCCCGCCAAGTTCAAGGACACCTCAAAGATTCTTAGGATCATCCATCACAGGTGGAGGGTGAGTCAGTGTCGGTCACTGTTGGAGCGGTCCTGATGCAGACACCTTTTCTCTAGTGTCAGCAGCTGAGGGACCACTACAGCACCAACCCCAGGAGGAAGGCCAGGATGATGGAGAAAGCCAGAGCAAGTTCACTGTTTGCAGGAAAGAAGAAACTTTATAAGAAGACGTGAGTTTCTGTAACTGTCTATTCATCATTGTTTTGCATGAAAATATTTATCTTGCTTTATTCAGTGTTTCAGTTCCATTTTACGGTGACCACTTGAGCTTGCGTAATGATGCGCGATGGTCAAAGGTGGCAGCTGAGTTTAATGAACCACGAATAGTGTGGGCAGATAACATCATAAAAGTCAACAGAAATGATGCCAAGGTGTGGTATTGCTGAAATGCTGTTAATCGGGATAAGTAAATCTTGATTCTCGAATCCACAGACTGTACCTCAGTTGATGGTTGTTACTGCAAAATGCTTTTACATCATGGATCCCAAGACTTTTGTTGTCAAAAGTCGAGTAGGTCTTGGTGACTTAGAGTGTGTCTCACTGAGTTCCCACTCAGATGGCAACTGCATCTTGCATGTGAACCAGGTTAGTTGACTTAAATGAGTATTTACTGTATTTCAGTGCCTTGATGTGTCCATGCAGCCCAAAGCCAATGTTGTGAACAAAGGTGATCTGGTGCTGAACACTCCCAATGTTGTGGAGCTAGTGACAAAACTCCATGCCACCATTCAGGAGACCTTTAGAAAGGCTTTAAAAGTCAATATCTGTGAACAGTGAGTCACACTTCTGTGTACTGCCCCACCCCTCTGTGTACTGCCCCACCCCTCTGTGTACTGCCCCACCTTTCTGTGTACTGCCCCACCCCTCTGTGTACTGCCTCACCCCTCTGTGTACTGCCCCACCCCTCTGTGTACTGCCCCACCCCTCTGTGTACTGCCCCACCCCTCTGTGTACTGCCCCACCCTTCTGTGTACTGCCCCACCCCTCTGTGTACTGCCCCACCCCTCTGTGTACTGCCCCACCCCTTTGTGTACTACCCCACCCTTCTGTGTACTGC